>CAUYTI010045270.1:0-14663 GCA_963575145.1 Galago senegalensis | reverse complement strand
TGAAATTTATGATTGGGAATGCCTACAGTAAAAAAGATCTCTAATAAGTAATCTAATCTTAACCTTAAGAAACTAGAAAGAGGCTCGGAGCCTATAGCTCAACCAGCTAAGGCTCCAGCCACGTACACCTAAGGTGGCGGGTTCGAATCCCCAGCCCGGACCCGCCAAACAGTGACGGCTGCAACCAAAAAAAAAAAAAAAATAGCCGGGTGTTGTGGCGGGCACCTCTGGTCCCAGCTACTTGGGAGGCGGAGGCAAGAGACTCGCTTGAGCCCAGGAGTTGGAGGTTGCTGTGAGCTATAATGCCACGGCACTCTACCCAGGGGGAAAGCTTGAGGCAATGTATAAAAAAAAAAAAAAAAAAAAACAAATTGGGAGTTACAGTCCCATAGTGGACATTAAAAATTTAGTGGATTATAAGTCAGTATTTTAAAAATATGGAAAGATGGCTGGGTGCCCATAGCTCAGTGGTTAGGGCACCAGCCACATGGTCCGAGGCTGGTGGGTTCAAATCCACTTGGGCCTGCTACACACACACACACACACACACAAAATAACAAGGTGTTGTGGCAGGTGCCTAGAGTCCCAGCTACTAGGGAGGCTAAGGCAAGAGAATTGCTTGAGCCCAAGAGTTTGAGGCTCTACTGAGGGTAACAAAGTTGAGACTGAGTCTCAATTTAAAAATATATATATGGAAAAAACAGGAAAAAGTAGAATGAGAAATATCAGTGTATTATACATAGTAAAGCTAAGCATTGTTTCTTAAAACTTCTGTTTATATAAACAAGCATGTGTTTATGCATTTTTATGTACTTGGGATCTTATAATATTCCTTAACTCTGTGTCATAAATATGTTTGGGTTTTTTGTTTTTTGTTTTTTGTTTTGAGACAGAGTCTCAAGCTGTCGCCCTGGGTAGAGTGCTGTGGCATCACAGCTCACAGCAACCTCAAACTCTTGGGCTTAAGTGATTCTCTTGGCTCAGCCTCCCTAGTAGCTGGGACTACAGGCGCCCACCACAATGCTTGTCTATTTTTTTTTTTGGTTGTAGTTGTCGTTGTTTGGCAGGCCCAGGTTGGATTCAAACCCACCAGCAGCAGTGTATGTGGTTTGCACCCTAGCTGCTGAGCAACAGGCACTGAGCCCATGGATATGTTTTTAATGCTTTGAAAGTATAACAGCAGAATGATTGGTGGAAAGAGAAGCATCAGCTTTCAGAACAACACAGGTTTACTCCAGTTCTCAGTCTGATTAGTCTGATGCTGTTAGTGTGAACCAATGACGGGAGTGATGATAATGTGTTTCCTTTCCAGATCATGGAGGACACACAGGCTGTTAACTGGGATGTTGAAGAAGAGGAGATAGAACAATCCAGTGAATTCCCAGGGTATAGCTTGGAGCCTGTAGGGTGGCTGCGTATCTTCAGTGGTGCCCATGGACCAGAAAAAGGTCAGGGGATATTGGATACTAAAGTATTGGTCTAGATCTTTTATTTTTGTGGGGAGGTAGTTGGAGGGTTGCAAGAAGCTTATATGTTTCAAGAAGATCTAAAAATTTTTTTTTACTAGGAATGGAAGAAAGGGTACCGATTGAGTTGATTGTTCCAGGATAGTGCTCTGGACTCATTGGTAATTTTACTTTGATAGAAGATTAAGAGAGTAAAAAAAGAAAAGATCCAGTGTGGTCTAGAGATGGATAGTGGTGATGATTGTGCAACAATGTGAATATACTTAATGCCACTGAACTGTATACTTAAAATGATTAAAATTGTAAATTTTGTGTTATATATATTTTATCACAATTTTTAAAATCTTGTGTGGATGGTTGGGGTATTGCATATGAACAATGCATGGCATATACTTTTTTTTTTTTTTTTTTTTGAGACAGAGCCTCAAGCTATTCCCCTGGGTAGAGTGCCATGGCATTACAGCTCACAGCAACCTCCAACTCCTGGGCTCAAGCGAGTCTCCTGCCTCCGCCTCCCAAGTAGCTGGGACCACAGGCGCCCACCACAACGCCTGGTTATTTTTTGGTTGCAGCCGTAGTTGTATTTGTGGGCCCAGGCCGGATTCGAACTCACCACCTTAGGTATAAGTGGCTGGCACCTTAGCCACTTGAGCCATAGTCGCCGAGCCTTTTTTTTTTTTAAGATAGAGCCTCAAGCTGTCGCCATGGGTAGAGTGGTGTGGAATCACAGCTCACAGCAACTTCAACTCCTGAGCTCAAGCAATTCTCTTGCCTCAGCCTCCCAAGTAGCTGGGACTACAGGCACCTGCCACAATGCCCAGCTATTTTTTGGTTGTAGTTGTTGTTGTTGTTTGGCAGCCCCAGGCTGGATTCAAACCCACCAGCTCTGGTATATGTGGCTGGCGCCTTAGCCACTTGAGCTACAGGTGCTGAGCCTGCATATATTTTTCAATGCCTAGATATTCTAGGGCCTTTTATTTTTATAATGGATCTGGGGGCCTTGAATGAGTAGTGGGTACTTGACAGGGCCATTTTCCTAATGACAGGCCAGGACTC
This sequence comes from Galago senegalensis, assembly GCA_963575145.1. Lineage (NCBI taxonomy): Eukaryota > Metazoa > Chordata > Mammalia > Primates > Galagidae > Galago > Galago senegalensis. Next base: position 12,141 of record CAUYTI010045270.1, on the reverse strand, counting down.
TGGCCTTGGAACCTATCTACCTCTTTAATTTTTAGATTTCCCACTACACCTCGGGAAGAATGTTGTAGGCCGAATGCCTGACTGCTCTGTAGCCCTGCCCTTTCCATCCATCTCCAAACAACATGCAGTAATTGAGATCTTGGCCTGGAACAAGGCCCCTATTCTCCGAGATTGTGGAAGCCTCAATGGTACTCAAGTCCTAAGGCCTCCTAAGGTTCTGAGCCCTGGGGTGAGTCATCGACTGAGGGACCAGGAATTGATTCTCTTTGCTGACTTGCCCTGCCAATACCATCGCCTAGATGTCCCCCTGCCCTTTGTCTCTCGGGGTCCTCTAACTGTAGAGGAGACACCCAGAGTACAGGAAGGACATCAACCCCAGAGATTTCCATTGGCTGAGGACTCAGAAGAAGAAATGGGTAAGCTTATGTAGGGGGAGGGTGGGAGAAGAGATGGGGATAATGATGAGTACAGTTTTCAACTTGACTCCTTTCTGTGCTTGACAGATTCTCTTTCTGAAAGGGATATGATGAAAGAATCAAGGACCACATCCTCTCCTTTGTCAACGGTAGTTCCAGAGAGGTAAGTACCTAAGGGCCAGATATCTGAGCCTTCAAAAGGAGGGGCTGGAATATCAGTCTCTAAGAGAGAGAGGCAGCACCTGTGGCTCAAAGAAGTAGGGCACCAGCCCCATATGCCAGAGGTGGTGGGTTCAAACCCAGCCCCGGCCAAAAACTGCAAAAAAAAAAAATCTCTAAGAGAAAGATAATTATGAAAGTTGGGGCTAGGGTGTACATATTCATTCACTCAGCTGGATTTTTATGGAGCACCTCTGATGTGCCAATTGGAAAACTAATTGCTGGCTTGGTAACCATAGCATGTAGTTATAGCAGCAGCCACATATACCAAATTTGGCGGGTTCGAACCTGGCCCCAGCCAGCTAAACAACTGGACCAAAATGACAACTGCAACCAAAAATAGCCAGGCGTTGTGTCAGGCGCCTGTAGTCCCAGCTACTTGGGAGGCTAAGGCAAGAGAATCTCTTGAGCCCAAGAGTTTGCGGTTGCTGTGAGCTGAGACACCACAGCACTCTACCGAGGGTGATTTTGAAACTGTCTCAAAAAAAAAAAAAAAAAAGAAAAGGAAATCTAATTGCTGGAAACAGAAAGCAAATACCTCCTTATGTCTGCCCTCAAGGAGCCCACAGTTGAGTAGGGTATCCCTTTCTTGGAAATAGATTCCATAGTCTCTCTCTCTTCTCTCCCTTTGCAGTGATGAAGAGGGGCCTTCCTCTTCCCCAGGTGGCCATGGGCCACCTTTTGTCTTCAACTTAGACAGTGACACAGATGAAGAGGAAGGTCAACAACTAGCAACAGGGGAGGTCTTCACTGCTGGAAGAGGTGCCACTGCAGAAGCAGAGCAGCCTGCAACTGATGGAGGTACAACCCAAATCCAGCTTGAAAAGGATCAGCTTTCAGTGAAAGTGAGAGACAATAACACAAACATTAAAAGGGATGCAGGAAATGGTGTGGTTCCAGTGATTCTGAAGAGGAGCCAGCCTTCTGGGGAGGACAGTGATACAGATGTGGATGATGAGAGCAGACCTCATAGAAGGCTAGCTGAGGTCCATTTAGAAAGGGCTCAGCCTTGTGGCATTATTGACAGTGATAGTGATGTGGAAGAAGAGGGAATCCTGGCAACCCCAGCTGTATTTCCTGTGAAGAAGAGGCAAATGTTCCATGAAGTTGGTACAAGGGGTACTGGAACACCTGAATTGGCACATCTGCAGGAGAGCCAGGCTGGCAGTGATACAGATGTAGAGAGGAGTGAGGCTCCACAGGCCATCCCACTGGAGAAAAGCCAGGCCTCCATGGTGATCAACAGTGATACAGATGATGAGGAAGAAGTCTCAGCAGCACTCACTTTAGCACGTTTGAAAGAGAGCCAGGTTGTTATATGGAACAGAGATACAAATGTGGAAGAGAATAGGGCCCAACCTGTGGTCTTTGTGGAGCAAAGCCGAACCTCCAGTGGGAGAGACAGCGACACAGATGTAGAGGACGAAGGGCTCCCAGTGGAAGAGAGAGAAACCATCCCTGAGGGTCACACAGAAAAAGATGGAGCCCTTGTTATAGCACATTCAGAAGAAAACCAACCACCTCTTGGGGATAGTGATATAGATGTAGAAGCTGATAAGATCTCACTTGGGATCCACCTAGAGAGAAGCCAAGCCTCTAGCACAGTGGATATCAACACAGAAGTGGAGGAGGAAGGCCCATGTGGGCCAGACATTGTATATCTAGAGAAGCATCAGGTGTCTGTGGAGAGGACATATCAAACAGATATGGTAACAGAGAGGGGGGCTGCAAAGCTGCCTGTGGTGCCTCTAGAGGAAGCCCAGCCTCCTCTGAATGAGGACTATGAAACAGATGCAGAGGAAGGCACGTCCTTATCAGGCTCAGCAGTGGCAGATGGAAGAAAGAGCCAGCTTCTAGTAGAAGGGGATGCTGGGACAGAGTGGGCTGCAGTTGTTCCTGAGCAGGAAAGAGCTCTTGAGGTGGGGACCCAGGGTGGGTCACCTGTGGCACAAGTGGAGCAGGACCATATCCCTGTCTCATGGGAGAACCTCACAGATCTGGTAGTGGACACAGGCACTCTAAAGGAACCCACCCAGCCCTACAGAGAAGGATGCCAGACTTTCACAGGAAGAGAGAGAGAACAATACATGGGGACAACCAAGGACTTTGAAGACAACCATGATGGTAAGTTCTGGCCTTTCTCCCTTCCTTCACTGCTAAAATAAACTATGGAAGTTCAGAGGGTTATAGTTAGGAAGAAAAGAGTAGAGATTAAGTAAGGAGTTAAGGGACAGATATGATTTCTTTTACTATCTTTCCAATATTCCTCCCTACCAGATTCTGAAGATCTGGACCTACAAGCTACTCAGTGCTTTGTGGAGAGAGAGAATCAGAGCCTGGAAGGTGAGGACACCTTTATTGTTTGGATCTTGTGTCAGTAGGAGCTGGGAGATTAGACTAGTGATTAGACTAGACCTTGAAGGGTTTGTAGTCTGGCATGGGTAGGGTAGAAAACCAGAAATGGAACCCTGAGATTCTATGGAGGAGCTGTGCTTAGAGCAACTTTTCTTGTGCATCAGTCCAGAGCATGGAAGATGAACCCACACAGGCCTTCCTGTTTATTCCACCCCAAGAGCCTGACCCTTCCTGTTGCAGCTTCCAGGCCTCAGGTACAAGAAACTCTCCCTTCCTCTATGCTCTTATCTTTGCATCATTTCTTGTTTTTTTTTCCCTCGACATATTTCTTTCATATTCCTTGACTATAGTTGGCTACCAATACCTATGGATTCTTTATCCATGGCTTTAACTAGCTACAGATTAAAAATATGTGAGGGGGGTGGCACCTATAGCTCAAGTGGCTAACGTGCCAGCCACATACACCTAAGGTAGCAGGTTCGAATCCGGCCCGGCCTGCCAAACGATGACAACTACAACCAAAAAATAGCCAGGCATTGTGGCAGGTGCTTGTAGTCCCAGCTACTTGGAGGCTGAGGCAAGAGAATCACTTAAGCCCAGGAGTTGGAGGTTGCTGTGAGCTGTGATGCCATGGCACTCTACCCAGGGCGATAGCTTGAGGCTCTGTCTCAAAAAAAAAAAAAAATCTGAGGGAGGCCAGGTGCAGTGGCTCATACCTGTAATCCTAGCACTCTGGGTGGCCAAAGCGGGTAGATAGCCTGAGCGCACAGGTTCAAGACCAGCCTCAGCCAGAGGAAGACCTCATCTCTAAAAAAAAATAGCCTGGCATTGTAGCGGGCACCTGTAGTCTCAGCTACTCAGGAGACTGAGGCAAGAGAATCACTTGAGCCCAAGAGTTTGAAGTTACCATGAGCATGATGCCATAGCACTCTACCAAAGGCAACAAAGTGACACTCTGTTTAAAAAAAAAAAAAAATGGGGGGGTTGGAACACTCTGGGACAGCAAGGTGGGAAGGTGGCTTGAGCTCAGGAATTCAAGACCAGCCTCAGCAAGAGTGAGACCCTGTCTTTACTCACTCAAAATAAAAAAATTAGCCAGGCATGGTTGTGTGTACCTGTAGTCCCAGCTACTTGGGAGTCTGATGTGGGAGGATCTCTTTTTTTTTGTAGAGACAGTCTCACTTTATTACCCTTGGTAGAGTGCTGTGGTATCAGACAGCTCACAGCAACCTCCAACTCCTGGTCTTAGGCGATTCTTTTGCCTCAGCCTCCCAAGTAGCTGGGACTACAGGTGCCTGCCACAACGCCTGGCTATTTTTGTTGTTGTTGCAGTCTGACCAGGGCTGGGTTTGAACCTGCCACCCTTGATATATGGGGCTGGCGCCCTACCCACTGAGTCACAGGTGCCGCCCAGAGAATCTCTTGAGCCCAAGAGTTGGAGGTTGCAGTGAGCTACAAAGATGCCTCTGTACTCCACTCAGGGCAACAGCAAGACTCTGTCTAAAAAAAAAAAAAAAAACAAGAGCTGGGGATGGTGGCTCCTGCCTGTAATCCTAGCACTCTGAGAGGCCAAGACAGGCATATTGCCTGGGCTCATGGGTTCAAGACCAGCCTGAGCCAGAGTGAGACCTCCTTTCTAAAAATAGCCAGGCATTGTGGCAGGTGCCTTAGTCCCAGCTACTTGGGAGGCTCAGGCAAGAGAATCACTTGAGGCCAGAAGGGCTGGTTGCCTAAGATCATGGGTTTGAGACCAGCCTGAGCAAAAGTAAGACCCCTTCTCTACTAAAAATAGAAAAACTGAGGCAAGAGGATTGCTTGAGCCGAGTTGGAGGTTGCTGGAGCTATGATGCCATAGCACTCTACCCAGGGTGACAGCTTGAGACTGTCTCAAAAAAAAAAAAAAGAATCATTTGAGCCCATGGGTTTGATATTGCTGTGAGCTGTGACACCACAGCACTCTACTAAAGGTAATAAAATGAGACTTTGTCTCAAAAAAAATGGAGACAATTTTAAGTATATGGGAGAGGGCGGTGCCTATGCTCAATGAATAGGGCGCCAGCCCCATGTACTGAGGGTGGTGGGTTCAAACCCTGCCCTGGCTGACCTGTAACAACAACAACAAAAAAAAAGCCGGGTGTTGTGGTGGGCGCCTGTAGTCCCAGGTACTCGGGAGGCTAAGACAAAAGAATCGCCTAAGCCCAGGAGTTGGAGGTTGCTGTGAGCTGTGTGATGCCACGGCACTCTACCAAGGGTAATAAAGTGAGACACTGTCTCTACAAAATAAAGTATATGGGAGAGCTAAGAGCAATGGTGTACACCTATAGTCTCAGATACTGTGGAGGCTGAGGATCACTTGAGCTAAGGAGTTCAAGTCCAGACTAGGCAATATATAAAGATGCCTATCTCAGTTTTTAAATATACAGAAGGATGCATGTAGGTTATATGCAAATACTGTGCTATTTTATATGAGGGACATTAGCATCCAAGGACTTTAGTATGGGGGGGTGGGGATCCTAGGACTGTTCTTCATGGATACCAAGGGATGCCTGTACTTTGCTGATATTACTCCTTCTTGTCAGGAAAAAGTGCCATATTGTGGAAAACAGTGTGGAAATTCCTCCAAAATAGAAATATCATGTGATCTAGTAATCCTATTTCTGGGTCTGTATCCCCAAAGAAAAGATAAGTACACAGAAGAAATTATCAATACTTCCTTATAGCTTGGTGCCTGTGGCTCAAGTGGCTAAGGCGCCAGCCATGTACACCCAAGGTGGCAGGTTCGAATCCAGCCTGGGCCTGCCAAACAACAATGATGGCTGCAACCAAAAAATAGCTGGGCGTTGTGGCAGGTGCCTGTGGTCCCAGCTACTTGGGAAGCTGAAGCAAGAGACTCGCTTGAGCCCAGGAGTTGGAGGTTGCTGTGAGCTGTGATGCCACAGCACTCTACCCAGGGGACAGCTTGAGGCTCTGTCTAAAAAAAAAAAAAAAAACTTCCTTGTTTATTGCCGCACTATTCACGATAGCCAAGAGATGAAATCAACTTAAATGTCTGTCAGTGGATGGATGGATAAAGAAAATGTGTCCATTGTGTATGTGTTTGTGTATATATGTAATAGAATAAAAAAGAATGAAATCCTTTTATTTTCAACAACATGGATGAGTCTGGAGGTCATTATATTAACTGGAATAAACCAGGCATAAAAGGACAAATACCATATGTTCTCACTTGCTATAGGAGCTGAAAAAGTTGATCTTATGGTCAGATGTGGTGGCATGCACCTGTAGCCCCAGCTACTTGGAAGGCTGAGGCAAGAGAATCACCTAAGTCCAGGAGTTCTGGGCTATAGTGCACTTTGCCGATCAGGTACCTGCACTAAGTTTGGCTTCAATATGGTGACCTCCTGGCAGTGGGAGGCCACCAAGTTGCCTAAAGAGATGTGAACCAGCCCAGGTTGAAAACAGAGCAGGTCAAAACTCCCATGCTGATCAGTAGTGGGAGTGTGAATACCACTGCCTGTGAATACCCATTGGACCCCAGCCTGGGCAACATAGGGAGACCCCATCTCTTAAAAAAAAAGTTGATCTTATAGAAATAGAAAATAGAGTGGTGGTTCCTAGAGGTTGGGAAGGAAGTAGGAAGGGAAAAAGAGAGGCTGGTTAATGTGTACAAAAATACAGTTAGATTGAAGAAATAAGTTCTACTTTCAGTAGTACACCAGGGTTACAATAGTTAACAATAATTTATTATATATTTATTTATTTATTTATTTTCGAGACAGAGCCTCAAGCTGTCACCCTGGGTAGAGTGCTGTGGCATCACAGCTCACAGCAACCTCCAACTTGCTGGGCGTTGTGGTAGGTGCCTGTGGTCCCCGCTACTTGGGAGGCTGAGGCAGGAGACTCACTTGAGCCCAGGAGTTGGCGGTTGCTGTGAGCTGTGATGCCACAGCACTCTACCCAGGGGGACAGCATGAGGCTCTGTCTCAAAAAAAAAAAAAATAGCTGGAAGAGAAGATTTGTAATATTGGGATAACACAAAGCAGTGATAAATATTTGAAGTGATGGTTATCTCTATTACCCTGATTTGGTCATTGTCTGTTGTATGCATGTATCAAAACATCCCATGTACCTCATAAATATGTACAATTATTATGTGTTAATAAAAAGAAAATGTAGGGCGGTGCCTGTGGCTCAAAGGGGTAGGGCACTGGCCCCATATGCCAGAGATGGCGGGTTCAAACCCAGCCCGGGCCAAAAACTGCAAAAAAATAAATATGTAAATAAAAAGAAAATGTATATATACACAGTAGAATGCTATTCAGCCTTTAAAAAGAAGGAAATGCTGTCTCTTGTGATAACATTGATGAACTGGGAGAACATTGCACTAAATAGAATAAGCCAGACACAGAAAGACAAGTACTGTGTGATATCACATGAGGGATCTACAAAAGGCAAACTCACAAAAGCAGAGCAGAATAGTGATTACCAGGGCCTGAGGGGAGATAAGGGAAGGCATTGAAGGATGTTAGCTAAAGGATACAAAAAATAAGTATCTGAGATGGTGGATATGATAACTAGTTTAATTTATACATTGCACAATGACATATATCAAAACATCATGTTGTACCCCATAAATATGTACATTTGTGAATTTTTTAAAAGAAAATATAAGGAAATTCAAAGAAAATGAAATTGTCAAAATTATGACATCAAAAACAAAGTATTGGACGCCTGTAGTCTCAGCTACTCGGGAGATCTGAGGCAAGATAATCGCCTAAGTCCAAGAGCTGGAGGTTGCTGTGAGCTGTGATGTTACGGCACTCTGCCAAGGACAACAAAGTAAGAAGTATTTTGGGGTTGTGCCTGTGGCTCAGTGAGTAGGGTACGGGCCACATATACCCAGGGTGGCACCTTTGAACCCAGCTCCAGCCAAACTGCAACAACAAAAATAGCTAGGCGTTGTGGTGGGCGCCCACCTGTATTCCCAGCTACTCCAGAGGCTGAGGCAAGAGAATCGCCTAAGCCCAAGAGCTGGAGGTTGCTGTGAGCTGTGATGCCATGGCAGTCTACCAAGGGTGACAAAGTGAGACTCTGTCTCTAAAAAAGACCCCAAAAAACAAAGTATTTCAGATGGGCACTAGGCCTTGCGCCTATAATTCTAGCGCTCTGGGAGGCTGAGGTGGGAGGATCTCTTGAGCTCCAGAGTTCAAGACCAGTCTGATAGTAAAACTGTGTCTCTACTAAAATAGAAAAATCAGCTGGGCATTGTAGTGGGCATGTGTAGTCTCAGTTACTCAGGAGGCTGAGGCAGGAAGATCATTTATTTGAACCCAGGAGTTTTAGGTTGCTGCAGGCTAAACTAATGTCACAGCCTGGGCAACAATGAGACTCTGTCTCAAAAAAAGTATTGAAAAAAAGCCTTCAAAGGGCAGTGCCTGTGGCTTAGTGAGTAGGGCACCAGCCCATATACCGAGGGTGGTGGGTTCAAACCCAGCCGTGGCTGAACTGCAACAAAAAAATAGCCAGGCATCATGGCAGGTGCCTGTAGTCCCAGCTACTTGGGAGGCTGAGGCAAGAGAATCGCCTAAGCCCAGGAGTTGGAGGTTGTTGTGAGCACTCTACTGAGGGCAATAATGTGAGACTCAGTCTCAAAAAAAAAAAGGGGGCAGCACCTGTGGCTCAAGGAGTAGGGCGCTGGTCCCATATGCTGAGGGTGGTAGGTTCAAACCCAGCCCTGGCCAAAAAACTGCAAAATAAAATAAAATAAAATAAAAAAGCCTTTAAAAAGCTCAGAGCCTGGGCAGTGCCTGTGGCTTAAAGGAGTAGGACGCAGGCCCCATATACCGGAGGTGGTGGGTTCAAACCCAGCCCCAGCCAAAAAAAAAAAAAAACCTCAGCACCTGTAGCTCAGCATCTAGGGCACCAGCCACATACACCAAAGCTGGCAAGTACAAATCCAACCTGGGCCTGCCAAACAGCAATGACAAGTACAACCAAAAATAAAAGAAGCTGGGCATTGTGGCGGGCGCCTGTAGTCCCAGCTGCTTGGGAGGCTGAGGCAAGAGAATCACTTAAGCCCAAGAGTTGGAGGTTGCTGTGAGCTGTGATGCCACAGCACTCTACCAAGGGTGACAAAGTAAGACTCTGTCTCAAAAAAAAAAAAATTAAAAATAATACAATAGGCTCAGCACATATAGCTCAAGCAGCTAAGGCACCAGCCACATACACCAGAGCTGGCGGGTTCAAATCCATCCCAAGCCTTGCCAAACAATGACAATTACAACCAAAAGTAGCCAGGCATTGTGGCGGGCGCCTGAAGTCCCAGCTACTTAGATGGCGGAGACAAGAAAATCACTTAAGCCCAGAAGTTGGAGGTTGCTATGAGGTGTGATTCCATGGTACTCTACCCAGGGTGACAGCTTGAGGCTCTGTCTCAAAAAAACAAAAAACAAAACCTAAAAATAATGCAAAAAAGCCCTGGCATAGTGGCTCACACCTGTAATTCTAGCCATTCTGGGTGGCTGAGGCAAGTGGATCCCTTGAGCTCAGGAGTTCAAGATCGCTACTTTAAAAAAAAAGTAGTGCCATCTCTACTTAAAAAAAAAAAATAGAAAAACTAGCTGGGCATTGTGGTAGGCGCCTATAGTTGCAATTACTTGGAAAGTTGAGGCAAGAGGATCACATGAGCCCAAGAGTTTGAGGTTGCTGTGAGCTAGGACACCATGGCATTCTACCCAGGGCAACAGAGTGAGTCTCTGTCTCAAAAAAAAAAAAAAGGCAAATAAAAATACATAATATTTACATTTTATGAGGTACTGTAGGTAATCTAGAGATGAGTTAAAGTATGTGTACAAGTTTTATGTAAGTACTATGCCATTTTATACAAAGGACATGAGCATCCACAGATTATGGTATCCATGAGGGGTCCTGGAACTTATCCCCCACATATACCAAGGGATGACTACTTTACTGCTGTCTCTCCATCTCATCAGAGAAAAAAAAAAGCCATATAAATTCAAACCCATAGACCACAGACTAGACAGAGCCTCAAGTTATTGCCCTGGGTAGAGTGCTCTGGCATCACAGCTCACAGCAGCCTCTAACTCCTGGGCTTATTGATTCTCTTGCCTCAGCCTCCCAAGTAGCTGGGACTACAGGTGCCCACCACAACGCCTGGCCATTTTTTTTGGTTGTAGTTGTCAGTGTTGTTTGGCAGGCCCAAGCTGGATTCAAACATGCCAACTCAGGTGTATGTGGGTGGCGCCTTAGCTGCTTGAGCCACAGGCACCGAGCCACTAGATCACTTTTAAAGTGACAATTGAGGGGGCCTTCATATGAAGGTATGGTCCTTTTGAAACAAACATTAAGTGTTATAATTACCATCCTTACCCCCACCTTTCCTTTAATAACTTGTTTAAATTTATTATTCATGAATTTATCTTAATCTTAACTTATTTATTATTTCAACCTGTACTCCTCACTTTCTCTTTTTGTCTCTGATTCTACTTCCAGGTGCCCTAGATGAGCCATGGGAGGTCCTGGCTACACAGCCATTTTGTCAGAGAGAATCTGAAGCCTCTGATACCCAGCCCATTGCCACTCACCTTAAGGCTTATGGATCTTGCCTGTCTTCACTTAGGGCAACACCACAAGACCAACATCCAAAGAGCTCAGTTCACACAGAGCCATTGGAGATTCATGACAATGGGATGCAGACTGGGGATAAAGATATGAGTATACCAAAAGAAACAGCAGAGAGGGTGACCACTAAGAGAGGGCCATTGAAGCGGAAAACCAAGAAACTGCCACCAAGAGGCAAAAGAGATGTAACAGGAGATGAAGAATTAACCAGAAGGGTACAGGACAGAGAACAAAAACAGTTGTTAGCTAGAGACACACAGAGACAAGAGTTTGCCAAAAAAGAGAAAAGTACAAGTCCTGAAAGGGATAAGGAGAGTTTGAAGGTAGAAACTGAGACATCCAAGGAAATACAAGAGAAAGAAACAGAGAAACAGATCTTCACAAGAGAAATAAAATTGGAGAGAGAAGTAGAGCAACCAATACCAGAGGGAGAGCATGAGCCAACCAAATCAGAAGTAAGGGTACTCACAGGGAAGCTGGGGAGAGGCACACAGAGAAGGGGGCCAGAGAGAGGGAGCCAGGGCCAGAAACGGCAGGCCTCCTGCCCAACACCAGAGCCTGGAATGGGAGCAGGGGACCTTCAGGGGCCTGCTTCAGCCTCAGCCCCAGTAGCTTCTGGGAGCCAGTCAAGTGGAGGAAGGGGAGCCCAAGTGAGCCTCAGGAGGCAGCAGAGAGGTAAGCGAAGATGGAGGGGAACCCATGGTGGTACAAAGCTCTCATAAGAATCAACCCCTGAGCATCCAACTGCTTAGAACTCAGCCGCTCTGTGTTTACTTTCTCTTCTAGGCCACCTGAATCGCAAGACACCACCTACTGAGAAGACTTCCTGGGTGAGACCTGCTACCTCTACCTCTCCCTACTTCTCAAGTCATCCCTTTACTCCGTTCAGTGCCCCTTCCCCTAGCCTGGCTTTAATCTATTTTCTCCATAGCCTAAGATTTCTTCCATTTACATTGAAGAAAGAAGGTTTGTTTCCTTCTATTCCTTTACCCTTGTTTTTCATATCTTTTTTCCCAAGTTACATGTTCTTTTGCCTGAGTCAGAAAGAGTCCCTTTTTTCCTATTCCTTTCTTCTTCACCCCAGCCATCCTCTTCTTCATTGCCATCATCTATGTGTTGAAAACAGTATAGTGGCATCGTGAGGAAAGATCCATGGGAAAGAGGACTGCTTGCTCCTTAGGAGTTCCTAGTCTAATGGAAGAGACGTCTTAGAAAGAGAAGTCCAGTGAGCACACTCTAACCACAAACAATTATCAAGAACAGTGTCCAAGGCTCCGTGCCTGTGGCTCAAGCGGCTAAGGCGCCAGCCACATATACCTAAGGTGGCGGGTTCGAATCCCCAGCCCAGCCCGCCAAACAACAATGATGGCTGCAACCAAAAAAATGGCCGGGCGTTGTGGCGGGTGCCTGTAGTCCCAGCTACTTGGGAGGCTGAGGCAGGAGACTCGCTTGAGCCCAGGAGTTGGAGGTTGCTGTGAGCTGTGATGCCATGGCACTCTACCCAGGGGGA
>CAUYTI010045269.1:0-18065 GCA_963575145.1 Galago senegalensis | reverse complement strand
GGGGAGGATTGCTTGAGCTCAGGAACTGAGACCAGGCTGAGCAAGAATGAGACCCCATCACTATCAAAAAGAAAAACAGAAAAATTAGTTGGGCACTGTGGCAGGTGCCTGTATTCCCAGCTATTTAGGGGGCTGAGGCAGGAGAGTTGCTTGAACCCAGGAGTTTGAGGTTGCTGTGAGCTAGTTTGATGCCATGGCACTCTAGCCTAGGCAACAGAGAGAGACTCTTATATAGAAAGAAAGAAAGGAAGGAAGGAAGGAAGGAAGGAAGGAAGGAAGGAAGGAAGGAAGGTAGGAAGGAAGGAAGGAAGGAAGGAAGGAAGAAAGAAAGAAAGAAAGAAAGAAAGAAAGAGTAAAGAAGAAAAGAAAAGAAAAAAAAAATAAGTAAATCCCAAAGAGGGGGTTTAGATATCAGGCTTAAATACCATCTTCAGTTGAAACAAAGAAAGGAGAGTGTAGGATGGAAGGTTATGGGGAAATGACCAGGAAGAACAAAGCAAATATGAGTAAGGTTTGTTGTGTGGATTTAAGTTGGTACTTTCTTCCTTGGTAAGAGTTTCTAGTATTTAGTCATTCTTCTCTTATTGGCACAGAGAGGAAAACAGGCATATTTGGGGGAGGTATATTTTTGTTTCTCACTTTATAAAGCAATACATAATGAAATGTAAGTTGTGATGAAGGAATCATTGAAGTGTCTTAGAGCTGCTGCCTTCTTGGTGCACAGTGAAAGGGGCAGCCGTTCCCTTTAGAGTCCAGGAGTGGGGTATGGGATCCACTTCTCATGAGGCTTAGAGTCCTTTACCTTTTCTTTAGCCTTTTTATTTAGAAGAGAATGTGTGTTCATCATATTTAGTCCAGGTGAACTAAGCTAACTAAATAGTTAAAGAAGCAAGTATACTGCCAAAGAAAAAATTATTTCATGATGTTTGTTAAAGCTTGGTAATGAAGACTTTACTCAGATTATCACAGTAGGTATAGGGACCAGGGCAATGGTGTCTTGCAGTAAAGGAGAGAGATTGAACTTGACTCTAAATATACCATGGGCAAGTGGGAAATTATGGCCCAGGAGTGGGAGAGGGGGAGTGTCAGTGGACAGAGTTCAGGCTCAGAAACTGCTACCCCCAAATATGGCATTCTGACATACAGAGTTGTAGAAACCTCAAAGTTCCTATGACCTTCTCTCTTCCATCACCACTATCTCTCTCAAAGCATAGGATTCTCCAAAGTTCCCTTATCTGCCTGCTGTCTGCACCTACCAAAGAAAAAAACAGTTGCCTCCAGTCTCTCCCCTGAGTTGTCGTGAACTGAACTCATGTTGCAGAAAGAAAGTCTAAAGTCTGTCAAGAAACCTGGCTAGACATGTGTCATATACCATTGTCTAGTCTGCAGATTCCAGACCATTATGTGTTCTTCAAGCCCATTGAAAACTCCCTTACAGAATCACTTATTTCCTCTCAACTGAATTCCTCTTCTCTTCCCTCCCATTGCCTGTTTTACCATGATCTAAGCCCCTATTATTTTTGTAACCTCAAGATGGTAAGCTTCTGTTTTTGTACCCCATTTGGGGATTGGCCTTCTTTCTGAATGCTCTTGTGTAAACATGTGAAATAAATTTGTATACTTTTTTTCCTATTCATCCTTCTGCCTCATGTCAGTGATTGTTAGCCAACCTCCAAGGGGCTATGGGCCTTGACTCCTATAAGAGAAAATTACTGTGAGGAAACATCAGGAGTGATGAGGGTTCCAGCTAAACCAACTTAATAGGATTCTTGTTAATTGATCAGACATCACCTGAGGGATGGTGAAGAATAAAGAATCTGGCCAGATATCAGTGGTGATCAATATAAAGGGTGGAAGGTTCTTGCTAAACTAACTTAGCAGAGTTCTTTGCTAAAGCTAGATTTTACAAGGAAATGTATAGTTAGGTCTAGGAGAATGTTGCAGAACCTTACTAAGGTTTGGCCAAGCAACCTTTGTCAATACCAACAAACCACAAACCCAAGAGGCTTAATGCTTAGCGTTTACTCACTATCTTGATTATTATACAATCTGCAACTATCAACATAAAATATACATGTTTGGAATAACTAAGGGCTTTATAACTTTTTTTCTAAATTGTAACCGTCAAGTCTCCCCAAATCACTGATAATTTTATTAGTCCAAGCTATTCTCTGCTGAGGATATTATGAAGACAAAATGGTACAATAAATTGTACAAATTTGATAGAAAAGTAGATCTTGCATTACATTTATATTTATTCAAATAAATATGCTTTCAGGTTGGGAACAGTGGCTCATGCCTATAATCCTAGCACTCTGGGAGGTTGAGGTGGGTAGATTGCCTGAGCTCACAGGTTTGAGACCAGCCTGAGCCAGAGCAAGACCTCATCTCTAAAAATAGCTGGATGTTGTGGTGGGTGCCTATAGTCTCAACAGCTCCGGAGTCTGAGGCAAGAGAATTTCCTGAGCCCAAGAGTTTGAGGTTGCTGTGAGTTATGACGCCACAGCACTCTACCACGGTTGACAAGGAGAGATTCTGTCTCTAAATAAATAAATAAATAAATAAACTTTCAGTTTTTCCCAAGAAAACCTTATATTGGTTACTACTGAGTGCATAGTGGCATGCACATGATTAAAGGTTAATGAGACAGAGGCCAGGTGGTTTCATTTATTTTAAAATATATGTAATCTGGAAGAGGACAGAGGCTCTCAGAACAAAAATGTACTTGAGTCATTCTGATGAAATAATAGAGACTTTATTAAAATAAATATTTTATCTGAATGACTTCTCTACAAATTTTGTATTTGGGGATCAATGAGTTATTCTCCTGACGAAAACTTTTCTCTTTGCTCAGTTCTGAGGCTAAAATCAACTATTTGCTATTTCTAAATGACTAAAAGATAAGCAAATGTATTGCAAATGCTGGAATGTGAAATGTTTTCTTTTAGTTGGATGATAAGAGTGGGAGGCTTTTATTTTACTACTTAAATGAAATCTGCTTTATTTATCTTTAACAGCCTTCACGACCCAGTTGTAATCTGTGCATTTTTTAATGAAGTCTTTCATACATTAATCATAGGTATATTTATGCCATTATTGGATTCAATTTGTTGATTATTTGTACAAAATGGAATGCTTACATCCTACTAAACAATATAGCTTTCCTCTCATTTACCCAATTACAGGAACATGACATTTATGCTCTATACCTGATAGATCCAATTTGTACTTGCAATATGCTCCATAGCTGTGATCCCCCTACCAACCTTCCCTCTATTGAACCCCTCCCCTCCCCTCTCCCTTCCCTTCCCTGCATTTAAAAAAAATTTTTTTTATTAAGTCATAGCAGTGTACATTAATACTATCATAGGGTACAGTGTACTGTTTCTGTATACAATTTGAAATACTTTCATCCAAGTGGTTAACATAACCTTCATATCTTTTTCTTGGTTATTGGCTTAAGACATTTATATTCTACATTTAGAGAGATTCACATGTACCCTTATAGGATGAACCATAGGCGTGATCCTACCAATCACCCTCCCTCCACTCAACTTTCCCCCTCCACTCCCCTCCCTCTTCCCGTATTCCTGGGCTAAAATTGAGTTATAGCTTTCCTATGAAAACTATAAATTAGTTTCATAGTAGGGTTGAGTAGATTGGATACTTTTTCTTCCATTCTTGGGATACTTTGCTAAGAAGAATATTTCCAGCTTCATCCATGTAAACATGAAGGAGGTAAAGTCTCCATCTTTCCTAATGGCTGCATAGTATTCCATGGGGTACATATACCACAATTTATTGATCCATTCGTGGATTGATGGGCTCTTGGGCTTCTTACATGACCTAGAAATTATGAATTGGGCTGCAATGAACATTGTGAAACAAATATCTTTATTGTAGTGTGATTTTTGGTCTTCTGGATATATACCTAATAGAGGAATTGCAGGATCAAATGGCAGGTCTATTTTTAGTTCTCTAAGTGTTCTTCAGATGCCTTTCCAAAAAGAATGTTTTGGAATGCAATCCCAACAGCAGTGCAGAAGTGTTCCCTTTTCTCCACAACCACGCCAGCATCTGTGATTTTGGGATTTTGTGATATGGGCTAATCTTACTGGTGTTAAATGATATCTCAAAGTAGTTTTGATTTGCATTTCTCTGATGATTAAGGATGGTGAGCATTTTTTCATATATCTGTAGGCTATGTACCTGTCTTCTTAAGAGAAGTTTCTCTTCAAGTCCGTTGCCCACCCTGAGAGGGGGTGACTTGTTCTCTTCTTGCTAATATGTTTGAGTTCTCTGTGGATTCTGATTATTAAACCTTTGTTGCAGACATAACCAGCATGTATCTTCTCTCATTCTGAAGGCTGTCTGCTTGCTTTACTTACTATGCTTTTGGCTGCACAGAAGCTTTGTAATTTGATGAGGTCCCAGTAGTGTATTTTTGATGTTGCTTCAATTGCCTGGGGGGTCCTCTTCCTAAAATTTTTGCCCAGGCCAATTTCTTCAAGTGTTTTCCGTACCCTTTCTCCTAGGATTTTTATAGTTTCATGTCTTAAGTTTAAATCTTTAATCCAGTGAGAGTCAATTTTAGTTAGTGGTGAAAGGTGTGGATCATGTTTCAGTCTTCTACAGGTCTCCAGCCATTTTGCCCAGCACCATTCATTAAATAAGGAATCTTTTCCCCACTCAATGTTTTTAATTGGCTTGTCAAAGATCATAAGATGGTAAGTAGCTGGGTTCATCTCTTGGTTCTCTATTCTGTTCCATATATCTACCTCTCTGTTTTCGTGCCAATATCATGCTGTTTTTATCACTATGGATTTATAGTATAAAATGTCTGGTAGCATGATTCCTCCTGCTTTGTTTTTATTTCTAAGTATTGTCTTGGCTATTCAAGGTTTTTTTCTGATTCCATATAAAATAAACTATTATTTTTTCAAGATCTTTAAAGTATGACAATGGAATTTTAATAGGGATTGCATCAAAATTATTTATTGCTGTGGGTAGTATGTACATTTTAACAATGTTAATTCTTCCCAGCCATGAGCATGGTATGTTTTTCCATTTGTTAACATCTTCAGCTATTTCTTTTCTTAGAGTTTCATAGTTCTCTTTATAGAGATCTTTCACATCCTTTGTTAGGTAAACTCCCAGATATTTCATCTTCTTTGGCACTACTGTAAATGGAGTAGAGTTCTTGACTATTTTTTTAGCTTGACTGTTGTTGGTATATATAAAGGCTACTGATTTATGAGTGTTGATTTTGTAACCTAAGATGTGGCTTTATTCCTTCATCACTTGTAAGAGTTTTGTAGTAGAATCCCTGGTATTTTCTATGTATATAATCATGTCATCTGCGAAGAGTGAAGGTTTAATCTCTTCTGATCCTATATGGATACCCTTGATTGCCTTTTCTTCCCTAATTGCGAATGCTAAAACTTCCTTTACAATGTTAAAGAGCAATGGAGACAAGGGCAACCTTGCCTCATTCCTCATCTGAGTGGAAATGATTTCAATTTTACTCCATTCAGTACAATATTGGCTGTGGGTTTGAGGTAGTTGGCCTCTATTAATTTGAGAAATGTTCCTTCTATGCCAATTTTCTTAAGTGTTCTAATCATGAAAGGATGCTGGATATTATCAAAAGATTTTTCTGCATCAATTGAGAGAATCATATGGTCTTTGTTTTTTAATTTGTTTATGTGATGAATTACGTTTATAGATTTATGTGTGTTGAACCAGCTTTGAGATCCTGGAATAAAACCCACTTGGTCATGGTGTATAATTTGTGATGTCTTACTGGATTCTGTTTATTAGGATCTTGTTGAATATTTTCACATCAATATTCATTAGTGATATTGGTGTATAATTTTTTCTTTGTTGGGTCTTTTCCTGGTTTGGGGATCAAGGTGATGTTTGCTTCATAAAATGTATTGGGTAGTATTTTGTCTTCATCTTTTTCTATATTTTGGAAAAGGTTAAGGAGTATAGGTACTAGTTCCTCTTTAAAGGTTTGGTAGAATTCTAATGTGAAGCCTTCTGGTCCAGGGCTTTTCTTTTTAGGTAGATTTTGTATAGTTGATGCCATTTTAGAACTTGCTATAGGCCTGTTCAACATGTCCACTTCCCAGAGCTCTCTGAGAGAGTGGTCCATTTTTGCACTCCATTTATCTTCATCCTTGTGCACTTGGGCATGTTCAGAAGCTTTGTCTTCAATGTCAGAGATCTTTTCTTCTGCCTGCTCCATTCTGTTACCAAAGGATTCTGCCATATTTTTCAGATCTTTGAGGGCTGCCACCTCTTGCCTCAGTGTTTTAAAATCTTTTGTCATTTTATCTTTGAAATCATTGAATTCTTGAGACATCTTTTGAATAATTTCTTGAAATTTTAATTCCCACCTGTCTTCCAATCTGTTATCCAAGTTCTGAACTCAATTTTTGACATTCCAGCCATCTGTTTATGGATGGGATCTTCAGTTTCATCTGCCCCATCCTTCCTTGGGGGAGTTGATCTACTCTGGTTATTCTAATTACCAGAGTTTTTCCACTGATTCTGCCCCATGCTTAATTTTTCACCATGTGGAAACCAGAACCGTTCAGTCAGTGGCTGCCACCAGAGAAGATGTTGGCTTCCTCTGGTTGCCCAGAAAGGCAGAGTGTGTCTGTCCAGAAGAACCTCACGGGTGTGAGCCTTGTTGTTCCCACTGCTGTGGCTGCTGCTCTTCACCTTGGGGTATAGTCATTCTAGTATGGTTCCCTCTCAACTGACCATCCTCTCATAGTTCTCAGGTGGCTGGCCAGGGAAGCCAGGAGCATACAGCTCTGTCAGTTCTGGGCCTGCCCGGCACAGGTGCCTGGAGAGAGGGGACTCCTTCGCCCCTGCCCATGGTTTGTGTATGGCTCTAGCAAGCAGTTCTGGGCCCGCCTAGAGTAGAGGACTCCTCTGCTGCTGCCCATGGGAGGCATGCAGCTCTAGCAAGCAGTTCTGGAGCCTCCCAAATGGGTGCCTGGAATGGGGAACTCCTCCACTGCGACCTGCGGAATGCATGCTGGTCTAGCAGGTCTTCAGCTACAGTACCAGGACTGGGCACTTGGACTCTCAGGAGTGGGAGATGCTGCTTTTCTGCCCCTCATCTCTGTCTCTGGAGGCAAGGCAGGAAGGGTGGATTGGAAATTTAAAATGGCAGTGAAAACGTTTGTTCAGTTCTTCTGCCAGGCGAGAGAGTGTTTAGAATCTCAGCAGGGTCCCTCTAGGGGAGTAGACTCCCTTTCCTGTGGTTCTCACACATGGGGTGGGAGAATAGGTCCTCCGTTTACTGCTCAGCTGTAGAAAACTTACAGGAGCAGACAAAGAGAAAACCACAACTTTCTTGGAGGAGGGGATGGACACATTTCCTTTGGGATGTATTATGTACCTGTAAATTGCTTTCTTGGAGTCTCAACTTGCCTCAGCAGACATGTACTGCAGATATAGCTCTTCTCTCTCAGCTGGGCTCCCAATCTTCAACTTTATTGGGTATTTTCCAGGCATTATCCTTCCCTCTGGACAGGAGCTTCTGTTGGAGTCTGGCGCCTGTCAACCATCTTGCCCCTCCCCCCTTCCCTGCATTTTATAAACAGGCATACAATGCAATTTGAAATCTCTGACTTTGTTAGCTGTTGCTAGATCATCACTGAGTAGACATCAGGGCTTCTCAGCCTTGGCACTATTCATATTTTAGGCTGGATAATCCTTTGTTGTAAAGGGCTGTCTTGTGCATTGTAGGATAGATATTTACCAATATCTCTGACCTCTCCCTATTAAATAAATGCCAGCAACACCCACTCAGCCTCACTATGACAAACAAAAATGTCCCTACACATTATTAAATGTCCCCCAGAGGACAAAATCATACCCTGGTTTAAAACCATTGGCTAGATGTTATCATTGAGAAACAGACCAAGCCTAAACCTCTCAGTTTATAAAAAATACATAGTATTTAGGTAATACTGAGAAAATATGTTCCCAGATTTTATTTGATAACAGTATTATTTTAATTCTCTCCATGAGATATTCACTATAGGTACTATGTGAAAGAACATTAGAACTTAAAATAAAACAGAATGCTCATTTGACTTAGTCTGTGCTCATGAGGCTATGGTAAAGTAGAGATTCTAACCATGCCTGAGTTTGAACCAAGGAATGTGTTCAGAGGTAAGAAGTACATGCTCTGGCCACAGAAGGGAAACCTCTTATACCAGGTTCATTGGTCTACCTTTCACCTCTCACTCATCCTATCTCCCTCACTCTCCACTAACACTGTCTAATCCATTGCATTACTCCTCTGTTATTGGGCTGCTTCCCTCTGGCCTTTGTCTTTGGACAGCTTGACACTTTGCCTCAAAGCATTCTCTGAACCAAGGGCAGAATTTTCCCTCAAATGGTCTCCAATGTTCACATTACATTCTCTCTCATGTAGACTTATGTTTAGTATAATTGGTATCTATTCAAAGAAAAACTGTGTCCTTACAGCTTAAAAATCTGAACAAGCACCACGATAATAAAAATGAGTAAACCTCACTGAGAACAAGGAGCTTGGATGCACATTGAAAACAGGAGATCAAGACTTAATCTCAAAAGACTTAAACTTTCCACATACATGTAAAACTTCCAATAATTTAAAAAATGTTTAGATAGCTAATGAATGCAATACAAGATATCAGCTGCCCTGAGTATTGACCCTTTCTGACCCTGTCACCTCACACAGTTTTTTTGTAATACAGTAACTGTCCACTTATTGCACAGACCTGATAATTGCCCCAGTTAGGAGGATCTGCTGTTTCAGCACCTGATGGGCCATAGGGTTCTGCTGAATTTGTGGGACCCACCAACATATTTTTCCATTTGTGTTTTTTACCTGGCTGGAAAATAACTGTCTCAGCTCAGGTGCAAGGTCCTAAGGCAAAAGATGCCCCAGAGCTGGAGTAAGGAGAAGGAATTTCACTAGAAGGAGCAAAAGAATCAAGAAGTATCTCTAACCCACAGCTTAAGAAGAGTGAAAATTGATATATACCTATTTCATGTACCTGTCATGACCCTAGATCTGGATACCACAGGATGCTGACTGCGGGGTGTTTCCGTGGAGGGCAGGGCAGTTAGACCTTCACACTCAGGTTATCCTTTCCCTCTCATGTTGAGCTCTGCCTGCTCCTCAGGCAGCCACATTTCATGCAACTGTGACACCCTCTTGCTTTTTCTTCTCATGCTCCTGCACCCTTCTGCCTTTGTGTGCAAAGGGAAGAATCTCCTAAGCCTTTTGAGAGTGAAGCCTGGTTTCTAGAGGAATGGGGACAGTGATATTGCTTTTATTTTCTAAATCTGTATATTTCCCAAGGATCCAGGTACACAATGGAAACATTGTGTTAGGCCTAACACCTGTTAGGCAGGTGTAGGTTCAGAGGTATTTTGGAAATAAGTTACTAGGAAGTACTTGATTTCCAAAAAAAAATTGTATTTGTGTTCTGAAATTTATGATTTTGCAAGTTTTTTCCCCTTTATTTCCCTCTCATTGGCTTATTTATATTTCTAGTAGAGGAAAGAAATGAATTATCTTTTCTGTAGTTAACATCTCCCTCCATTCTAGTATCAGTTACACCCTTGACTGGGGTTAGGGATGACAGATGCATGGAATCTCCCTCAGAACATGTCTGTGTGGATCCAGACTGCATTCTTCCACCTCCTCACTGCAGGTTATAGGGAAGTATTTAGAAACAAGAATTCATGGCTTGAAGCCATGCAAAGAGTGTCCATCTCCAAAATCTTTGCCAAGGCTGAGCTTCAGCATCATTTTTACACTCCGTTATTTTGTAATGTGCTTGGTTAGAAAAATTTACTACAATTTACCCTCCAATAGTCCCCTTGGAAGTTGCAAGTCTTCACTAATTTCCATAGCTCCAAAATAGTTACATCAGACAGATTTTGCCAGTGTAATTATTGTCTACATGGGGAGACAGATTCCTGGTACTTCCTGCTTCACCAGCTTCCCAGAATCCTCCATCTGTGTCTTACCTTTTAAAAATATGTTCCACCAAATGCTTTGCAAATGAGATTATAACAGGAATTTTAATCTTTCTTACTTTGTTAAAACTTCTTTCTAGAATATTGTGTGCTTGAGCACATACAAGACACTGGATGAATACATGTTAAAAGGATGAATGAATAAATGACCCAAATATTCTCTCAGACTTCTCTAGGTTGGCTTTGAGGTTTTTGCAATCAAGTTCTCAGTCATTATTCCCAGCTATAGTATGCAGTACCTCTCCTCAATGAATGACTGTCACTATCTAGAAAGCCAGAAGGTGCTCTGATCAGTATGGGTACAATTTAATTTAGGTCAATCAAGTTTGTCTATTACATGATTTTTGAAGTTTCATTGCAAATAATGCGGTATTATCCAGGCAGAACACTAAATATTTCTAGGCCCATCTGATTCTCTGAATATTTTTACCTCTCAGTAACTAATGTTCATTTCTGGGATTGTATCTAAACATTGCTCTGAATTTAAGTTTTTTATTTCAATCAAAATCACTTTATTTTTTAATATGCCTTATTTTAAAATATTTATAAGAGATAAAAGTATCCATGAAAATTTTAGTATCAATTTATAATAGATTTGTTACACATTTTGTTGATAAATGTACATTTCTCCTGAATCTCCTACCTTCGGCTTGAAAAGATATTTTTTTCCTTACTAGCACAAAAATGAGTATTCTTTCTGAAGAAAAAGAAGTCAGGTGGGTATTGGTACAAAGATTTGTTTTCTTCAAATTCAGACCTAATGCTTTGACACTCTCAGCATCCCAAAACATCTTTCTTTCAGCACACAGGTTCAAGGCAGTTTATAATTATAATGGCTAAAATATAAAAATAAGAAACATTTATTACCTACCATGTCTTTAATACCTTGAAAAACCTCTGTGTATAGTCATCTAGAAGATAACCATAGAGCAACTCAGAAGTCCCTATGTTTCAAAATAAAATCACTAAAAACAATGAGGTTGTTTAAACAGTTACTTTTCAAAATATTTTAATTTGCTATCTTAATTTGTCTAAGCTATGGTTGCCAATTTAAATATCGTTCTCTCTGTATAAAATTAAAATCAATACAGAGGAAAGATTTGGTCAATAAGATTATAATCTCCTGGGATTTAGGAAAGGGCATGGAGATTATCCCAGAGGTCAGAGTAACAGGTGTATTTACAGATACATGTATTCATACAGTTTATGAATTTGCATATGCAAATTTTTATGTATACCTTGAAATTTCTGCTGTTAACTTCAATATTCTCTTCATCTAAACCTGAGTCATTTCTGTTGTTCTATATATTTTTATGAGAACTAAACTGAAAATAAATTTTTGTCCTTAAACACTGCTATGACCACGCATACTTCCCATGCCACAATGTTAAATATTTCTTGGGTCAAACATATTTTCCCTATCTCTGTGTTAAACAATCCTGAGATAAAAACACTTCCCTATTTTTTCTGAACAATCCTAAGAACAAATCAAAACAACAACTACTTGTTTCAGGAAATAAGTGCTTTAGGAATAAAAGACTGAACCAAAACAACTTACTTACTAAGACTAAGAGCTTACTTATCAAGGTTTGTTTTAAGACCTTTACCTAGCTGTCTCCAGGAATCTAGACCCATCACATCATAGATTAGTCCCAACTTGTCCTGCTCCTGAAAGACTCTAGGTAATTTTAATACCCAGCTCAGTCTCTAAAGTCCTATAAATATCCTACCCAAGTTTCCCACTGATAGACACACTACTAAAGACCTGTGAATGCTATTTTCCTTGTAGTAGTGTAGGGATGAAGAAGAGAAAAACTTCTCCATTGACCTTTTTACTAGAAAGTCACCTCACAGAAAGGCAGTTTAGTGATTAATGAATACAAATTTATTACTATTGAATGCACAGGGAGAATAACTGCCCAATATTGCACTGGGGTACAGATGCTTATGTAGTAAACAAAGGCTTGCATAACAGGCTCCAATGGTCTTTGAGGGAGTTAACACATGTCACTTCGAAGGAGGTCAAAAGTTATACTAGAAATAACAATCTGCCTTGTGTTTATCCTTTCTCAGAAGGTATTACCATATATAAAGTGTGAATATTTATACTTATCTGGGAGTGGACTTGAGAATATCACATACAATATTAAATCTACCATAGACTCCGGGAGTTTTATTATACCTAGATCTCTCCTGTAGCACTTCTAGCTATTTAAAACATTTAAGAATTGGATTTTTCCACTGAAAATTAATTAAATAACTAGAAGAATTACTTGATCTGTTGAAAAATTTGTTGGAATTGTGCATATGTCACAACTTTGGAAAAGAGAGACTTTTAAACATGAAGTGAAGCTGCCTGTAAGCCAGAAAAATAATGAAGAACAACTGAACTTAACCCTTTGGCAGTCCTGTGTGAAGTGTTTATTTGATGTAAGATGTTCTTAAAGACCATAATGCTTTTAGAATTTCTGTCTCTTGCTGGGTTGTCTGCCTCTTTGTGCTTTTCTGAGAATCAATTACATGAACACTCAAGTCTGAATTTATCCTTTCTGACTCCTAAGGCTCAACCCAATGTTGTTTGAGCATCCACAGCCCCACCCATTTCCTCCAAAATGTCCTCCCCTGTGTACCTACTGTGTCCTGTCCCACCCTGCCTCTTCTGTGGAGGCTGGCCTCCCATTCTCAACACTCTCTCTTACTCCACCCCACCTTCTTCTTCAGTTTCTGTTTTAGCACTTCCTGAATCAGTCTCTTGATAAACAAACTGAATAAATGCCATGAAGCCCTACACTTGAAAACTCAACCCATTGTTACTTGAAATCTCTTTGGGTTTTTTTTGTTTTTGTTGTTGTTGTTGTTACTGTTGTTTTTGTTTTTGTTTTTTGAGACAGAGTCTCACTTTGTCACCCTTGATAGAGTGCTGTAGCACCACAGCTCACAGCACCCCAAACTCACAGGCTCAAGTGATTCCTTTGCTTCAGCCTCTCAAGTAGCTGGGACTACAGGCCCCCGCCACAATGTCTGACTATTTTTAGAGACAGAGTCTTGCTCTTGCTCAGTCAGATCTGGAAGTGGTGAGTTTAGGCAATCCACCTGCCTCGCCCTCTCAGAGTGCTAGGATTACAGGTGTGAGCCACTGCTCCCAGCCTTGGAATCTCTTTTAATTATATTCTCTTTGACTACTGAACCACTGACCTGGTTCTCAGTTAATTCTGTGCAGCTCATTACATAGGTAGGTGGTGGAAGAGATGGCTGTTGCCAGACATTGAAGGGGAGTCATGAACGTCTGTCCTGTAACTGCATGTTGCTGTTTTTAGGAGCCTCTCCAGAAGCATGGTTTCTTAATGGTCCCTCTCAACGCTGGTGGCTGTATAAACATTATTTATAGGCTTTGGTGTTTATCTCTGCCATCGAGGAGCTCAACAATATCCCACTTCTCTTACCCAATGTGTCTCTGGGTTATGAGGGGAGGACTCTCTGTTTCTGCTATCAGGAAAGGACAAGAGTATTCCTAATTATACCTGTGAAATGCAGAGCAAATCTGTGGCAGTGGTTGAAGGAATTACTTTAGTATTTGTTCTTTAGGTGGGGACATTTCTGGAACTCTATGAATCCCATAGGCAGGATGGGATGGGGTGAAGCAGAGATAGCATTGCATGCCTTTTGCTGTAATTATAAAACATGTCAACAAAAGGTAGCTCAGAACTGTCTTTGATGTCCTCCAAGTAACAGAAAGCCTTTCAGTATTTATTTGGAGCATGGAGGAGGCAGAATGAGAAGGGCAGCTGTGGGGCCCCTCGGACTGACCAGCTCTGGAACTCTATAAGTCAACAAGTACTTTCCAGAGGTAAATATTGATCAAAAATTGAATAAGCACATCTACCCATTTCTGAAAAAGAATATATTATTTTCAACTTTAAAACAGTGAAAAATAATTACTTTAATCTTTACTATCATGCTGTTATTATCTAACTACTATATCTATTGAGAATTCTTGACCATCCTCTGAGTCTTTTGAGGATTGTACCCTTGAATAATAATCAGAATTAGAATTTTTACAGCCCTGTAGAACTGGAGATTAACTTGAAGGGAGAGCTGGTGAACTGGATTTTTAGGGAGATGGAGAAGATGGTATAGAATAAAACACAGTTTGCAATTGTATCACCTTGTACAATAGGAACTCTTTTGTATGTTACATAGAAATTTCATTTTAGCTTGTCTTTTCCCCCACTGAGTTTATGAAGCTTTGTTCTTCAAATGTTCTACAAACCAGAATTTTTGTCTTCCAGTGTCTTCATGGATAAGCTGAGTAAAATTATAACTCTTGTTAATAAAATCTGAAAATGTTGCCTTCTCTCACCTTCATCAATTCCTCTAATTTACTTGATAGGTTTGAGTTTTTTCTACGAATGGAAAGAGGAGTGCCTGATACCCTGTGTTTATTGTACACTCTTCAAATCCCTTCTGAATATAAATGGATTTTTTTTCCTTTTCCTTTCAGGATTATTTATGGTCCTTTTGATCTTTACTAGGTGACAAGGGACAGTTTCATCTCTGTATCAAGTGGCTCCCAAAGAATCATCTTTGCCCTCCTGGCATGGTGTGAAACCATTGTAACATATCAATAGAACTTGGATAAGACTACTCATCTCAGATGACAAGAGACGAGGGCATCTCCTCTGGGAATTGAAAGATGATACGGCCAAGGAAGGAGTTGGTATAACCCTTACAGAGAAACTATCTGTCTTGGAGAGATTTTATCCATCAGCAGGTACAATGACCTTGGCCAAGTTTGAAGACCCATCAACAAATGTAGCTGTTGTCTGAATTGACACTGACTAATCATCCCAAACATTCTGGGATGGCACAGTTTAAAAACTTGGGAAGTGTGGGTCACCACCACACAGTGGGGTTTCATCAGCTATAGAGAAGGTTTCATACATATTCCTTTCTATTGGAACTTTCATTTTGTCAGAGCACAACAGTGACGTTCCTGGTTTCAAACATTTTCTTCAGACAATTGACTCTTCTCTATACCCAGAAGCGATTGTCTTAATAAACTGTGACTTTTTTCCATTCATTGCTCCCTTTCTAATTCTGACTCAAAAACACTAGAAGAATGTCCACTCAATGCTTTTGGGGATTCTGTGCCTTTGCATTTGACTCGTTCATGTCTGATTTCATGAAGACTCCCTAAGATGCCATGTATTCTGTGGCCCATGCCTTAACTTGGTGCTCCTCTGGGGAGCACAAGTGTGATATGAAGAAAATGTGGATACTCTAGTTTTTGTCCCTGGCAGGTAATTATTTCCACTAGGGCACTGTTGGCCCTAGAGCCTGGAGATTCTTGAAACACATAGCCATAAATGTGTTTTTTCTCAAAACTTTAGTAACAAGTCAGGCAAACTACATTGAGATTTTATATCCTGAATTACATAATGTGTGTATTTGCTTCTACAATGAGAAATCATCTATAGTCCTGAAGTTTTTTAGTACTTATATATAAAAATGATCATCACATTCAAGGAGACTCTGACTAGAGGAAATTTTGTTACATTCAATCTAAGATAAAGTGTTTGCTTCACATTTCCAATCCTCATTTTTCAATCTGATTTTATTGTATTTCTTTGATGTATAATATTGATGGTCTAAAAATGACTGGGGGAAAGAAATTTGAGCTCTTTGTGCCCACCCTTTTACATGGTGATTTTATTTTCTCTTTTAATTTAAAATAATATTAGAGATATGAATTGCTATTTCTATTTTATGAGTGACAACAACTCATATTCAGAGAAACTACATAAAATTCTTAACACACAGGTCATCAAGAATTTGGGACCACATTTATCTTTATCTATATCAATGTGAAAGGTTAGATTTGAGTT
Organism: Galago senegalensis; assembly: GCA_963575145.1. Lineage (NCBI taxonomy): Eukaryota > Metazoa > Chordata > Mammalia > Primates > Galagidae > Galago > Galago senegalensis. Next base: position 2,121 of record CAUYTI010045269.1, on the reverse strand, counting down.
TTTGTCCTCAAGGATCAGGGAATGATAACATGTCACTTAAAATTTAATTTAATTATATACCCTGCATAGATGCGGGTTTTATGTTAATACTGAATTTTTATTTAGTCAAGGGGAGTAAATGTCTTTGTTTTTCATTTGTGAGTATAAAGGTAATAGATTTTCTTAGTGCTCAAGAAATGTCAAAATCACAGGTTATGGTTCTTTTTTTTTATTATTTTTGGTGGGAAGATTTTGCTTTTGTTTTCTTGTCACCAAATGGATTTCTTTTTTATTACTCCCTGATACGACTCTACTGTCCTCTGAGGACCATTCAATTTATGAACAGTTCTGGTGACCAAGTGACCCTGGGTGATGACAGAAACTCTGTTGCATAGTATGATATTCTGCATTATAATAATTTTCCTACTTGGTCTCTAACATCAGGCGAAAATAGGAAAATTTGTCCCTCAGGCTCTGCATGGTCAAGATCTTACCATATGTGAGGAAATGATATAATGGGCCATTGAGTTTCAAGAAGTTAGTCAAAATTTCAAAGGTAGCTTTTTATTAATATGGATACCAGACTAGAGTTGTTTCATGAAAATAATTTCGTACAATTTGAACTCTGTACATAATTGATATGTGTATCTCACATCTCATGCTTCTGTTTAATATTTCTTATTTGTTGATCATCAAAGAACACATTAAATTACATAATAGTAACAATTATGGTAATAGGCACAAAAACACTTATGTAGCATTAACTGTGTTCCAAGCATTGTTTTAATGACTCTATGTATGCTAATTATTTTATTCAGAGCTCTCCTGTAAGTCAGATTGCGTTATTATTTTCATTTTTTAAATGAAAAATTGGGTGCACAGAAAGGTTAAATAACTCACTCACTGTTATGCATTTGGTGATAGTTATAATTTGAACCAAAGGATTCTCTAGTCAAAATCCATGATCTTAATCATAATACTGTATAGGTTCTCAGATTTTTATGTTGCATTTCTATGCCTTATTGAAAAATATATTTCTAAAATTAAATGTTCTAAGTTTCCAAGTGCATATAAGATGTAATATAATTCTTAATTTTAAATCCTCATGTTATTCTCTTAATATTTAATTGTCTAAGAATTATTTAATATTGAACATAAGTACTAAAAATCTTCCACTTTGAGCATATCATACCTCTTTCAAATAGAATAATTCTTATCTCTTACCGTGATGCTTTCTGTATATTTTTGGTAAGAAATTTCCTTCTAAAGTTACTTAGAAATTCTTTTATGTACAAATTAGTTTAGTGTCTATAAGCTCTGACAATTAAGTTCACGAACTAGTTCTAGGAAAAGGGCTACATAACACATTGCTGAATATCACTACAGTCAACATTTAAGGATTTCCCTTGGGAATCTACGCACTGATGCCAGCACCTAGTGCACACTTAAAAGCAACACTGGAACTCTTTTTCTGAAATGGCCATCAAAGTTGTCTTTGTATTACCCTGAGGTCCTGAATGTCATCTAAATGTCTTCCTTTCAGTATTTTCTTTGTTTTTGAGTCAAGAAAAAAGCCATTAATATCCAGATCAGGTGAGTAGAGAGAGTGTTCTAATACAGTTATTTGTTTACTGGCTAAAAACTTCCTCACAGAGAGTGCTACATGAGCTGATGTTCCTCACAGAGAGTGCTATATGAGCTGGTGCATTGTCATGATGCAAGAGCCATGAGTTATTGGTGAAAAGTTCAGGTTTGTTTTATCTAACTGTTTTACACAGCCTTCTCAGTGCTTCCAAATAGTAACTTTGGTTAACTGTTTGTCCAGTTGGTAAAAATTCATAATGAACAATTCCTCTGATATCAAAAAAGATTAGCTATATTGTTTTGACTCTTAATTTGAACTGATAGAACTTTTTTTGGCCATGGAGCTTTTGACTTTCATTGTGCCCTTTGATGCTTTGTTTCAGGATTGAATTGATAACATCCATGTTTCATCACCAGTGATAACAGGGCCCAAAACATCATCTTGCCTCTCCAAAAGGTCCTAGCAAACTTCAACTCTCCTTTGCTTTTTTTCATTGGTGAGTTCCTTTGGGACCATTTTTGCACACACATTTCTCATGCCAACACTTTTTTTTTTTT
>CAUYTI010045266.1:0-19546 GCA_963575145.1 Galago senegalensis | reverse complement strand
TTGGGGATTCATTGAGGGCACAAAGAACCAGGTTACATTGATTGCATTTGTTAGGTAAAGACCCTCTTAAAATTGTGTCCTACCCCCAAAAGGTGTGTCACACACTGTTCTGCCCTACCTCTTCCCTCCTTCCCTCTCTCTGCTCTCCCACCTTTTAACATATTAAATATCATATTACTTTGATGGTTGCTTCTAATAAATATTAGTGAATTTTTTTGTGAAAATGACTTATTCAGGTTACCATGTATATTTTTTGAATATTCATATGTTAGGATGGAATGATAGAGAAAAAGAATTCCCACCTCGTACCCAATTTTATGAGAATCACGTATACTCATTTAAGGATAATCATACAAAATATTTTACAGTAGGCATCATTCTGGGTGCTGGGGATTCAGTGGTGTACAAGACGGAGTTGGCTTGTCCCCTTGCAGGTTACCATCTCACACCAAAGAAACCAACAATTTAAACGGTGCAAAGAACTACATAGGATGCTGAGATGTTACAAAGATGCTACACAGAATGTTTCTAAAGATCTTACTACAAAGATGCTACATAGGATGTTTCAGCAGAAGGGTAGACTTGAGAAAACTCCAGGGTGGAAGAGCTTTTTAAAGAAGGAAATAGACACTGAGCTGGAAAGGGAGACTCCTGAAGGAAAAAAAAATCAAAAGAAGATGTTGAGGTGCCAAAGAAAATTTGATTGAGGAAGGAAAAGATCCGAGTGACCACAACCAAGGGCAGAGGGACGGAGGCAGAGATTAAAGCAGAGCTGGGCCCAGTAAGGTCTTATCTCTCACAGTAACGAGCTGAAGTTTTATTCTGAGGGCAAGAACAAGCTATTCAAAATTTTAAGAGGGAAGATACGGATGTGGATTTATCCGATTTAAGTTACAAAGCCCTGTACCATGTAACTCACAATGGTAGAAGCATTCCCAATATTTCTTGGAAAACTTATCATTAAAATGTTTCCTAAACAATTAGGAAATATTAGATTCTATATTATCCTTTTGGACAATCAAAATATTCATTAGTTTCTTAAGGCAAAAAGCAATTCTATGATGCCAAATCCTGCTTAAACTTTCACTCAAATTTCAAACAATTTTGACTTCAAATTTTGGTTTTCTGATGATGTGTGGCATCCGTCCCTGGGCCCATATTTTGGCGAGTATCTAAATAGAAAAAGGTGACTAGTATTAGTCAAGGATGCTGCTACCTCATTATAATTGCCTTGCTTTGTTTTCAAATCCTCTAACTACTAAAATTTAAATGTATAAAATGTGTGTTCATTATCAATGTGCCTTACATTCATTTGTTAGTATATACACCTAGATTAAACAACATCATAATGCAGCAAACCCTTTTAAAACACAAATGAGAAAATTCCTCCATATGCTGTATTACATTTTATGTTTCCTCTGGGCAACTGTGACATTAAATATGAATCAAGTAATGGTTTTCCTGAAGAGGTCCAGTATTAGAATGTTAGGATGATTTTAATTAGACTCCATGAGCGAGATGGGTTTACCTGTATCCTTGTCCATGTGAAGTGCATATAAAGCCTGGAACATCACCTCTGAATTTAAATCAGAAAGCTCATCAACTTCTGCTGGCAAGGTGAAAGATAAAAGCCACAGAAGGTCCTTCCCAGCCTCTGTCACTAATGATAAACAGCATTAAATGCTTCTGTAGACGCTAATGCTGCTATCTGGGGAACACAGGCAGCCACCACGAGAACTTTACAGCTTCACTAATTGTACTTTTGTTTGTCACAAAACACAAAATAAAACCTCAACAAAGAAGCAATAAATATTAGCATTTATGAACAAAAGAAGGTCACATAAATATGTAGATCTGGAACTACGCAGTGCATTCTTCATTAACCACGTATCATGTGCATTATTATAAGCTCTAATCATAAATGAAGAGAAAAAAACAGAAAATAAGTGCAAATTAAATGAAAGCGGGGACAGATTCTGTCATGTAGGAGACACTTTCTATTTAAAGATATGGTGAATTCAAAAAATGCTTCAATGCTCTAAAATATTTATTTGCTAGATGGAATTTTCAGTAAAAATTAATATTTAATATTTCAAACTGTGATATTAAGAATGCTAGCTCTTCTTCTAGTTAATTTAAAACCTTATCTTTGTGGCATTATATTTTAATTCCAATAATCTTTTAGAATATGATTTTTTTTATTTTTAAAAGCAATATAACGTACTTGAATAAGTTTTAAAATAGTATTCATAAAAGCCAGACAACATGTATGGTAATTTTGATATTTAATATAGGGCTAGCCAAACTGATTTTGTTTTAAACATTATCAAGATGATACCCCATTACTGAACTAAGAAAATCCCAACAAGTGAAAAACAAATAGTAAACCATCATGTGTGTCCTTTTTTTTTAACATATACATTTTTATAAAATTTGTGTAATGTTAAATTTATTTCTCATCCTTTTAAGCATTGAAATTAAATTTCTAGTTCCTTGACTAATTTTTATTACGTTCAATGGCTTCATCTTCCTTGTAGATTTTTCTCTTTTTTCTGTTACATTTTAACATGTTTTACTCTAATTTTTCTCCTCCACTACATTTCCAATGAGATTAATAAAATGATGTTTCAAGTAGTTTAAATTAATCAACCGATTAGTTAACTCTGTGGCTAATTATACAAAAACCTGGTCTCACGGTCCCTGCTGTGAGGTTGTACGTGTATCAAAAATGTGGCACTATTACTTCAGTTGCTTGGGATATAGTTAGTAACATTATGTTAAAACTCAATTGCAGTTAGGTAACATGCATATAATTTAGAAGACATGTATGATAAAATAGAGCATGCCTTTTATGAATACACACACGCACACACACACACAAAAACAAAAACAATCTAGTATAAAGGGGTCCAAGGGGCTTGGGTATTTTTTAACAATCATTAGTTGCATACCTGTTGAATGGAATGATAATAGTATCTATTTCATAAATTTTCTGTAAAGATGGGATTGCATAATATATGTGAAATGCTTATCATAAAAGCAGATTTCCTTAGGTAGCTTTAAATGTGGTTATTGAAATGTGTAAAATAATGGGAAATATAACAAACTTATTTATCCACATTTACTAGTACACATATCCCATAGTATACAACTGCCTAAAGAGTATGTCATTGAAGTGTTTTTAATAAGGGAGGTTACTATTGCTGAATTGTTTTGAAGAGGGAATTGGAAACTAAGTCTTCAAAATGACTATTTATAAAAATCAAAGGAAGAGATGAAATTTTGTACAATATTATTATTATTTTTTTTAGATAGTCTTACTTTATTGCCCTTGATAGTGTCACAGCTCACAGCAACCTCAAACTCTTCAGCACAAGTGATTATCTGGCCTCAGCCTCCCAAGTAGCTGGGATTATAAGCGCCCCCCACCACGCCTGGGTATTTTCAGAAATGGGGTCTCACTCTTGCTCAGGCTGATCTCAAACTCCTAAACTCAAGCAATCCACCCTCCTTGGCCTCTCAGATTGCTGGGACTTCAAGCCTGATGCACATTGATTTTTAATGGACAAAAACAAGTTGAACTAGTTTCCAATTCTAAATTTGTTAGCTTATTTGTTTTCATCGTTGTTTTTCTTTTATTTTCTGTTCTTGCTATTTCTTCTTGGCAGCTATGAGATAGTGAATTTATGTTTATTGTGGGGTTGGGAGGGTAGAAATTGAGCAGGTATAAGAGACTGGAAGAAAAAGTTAGGTGCGTAGTGAAAAGAACTTAGTGGTACAAATACATGTGGCTTCAAATTCCAACTCCATGAACAGAAAGTGGTATCAACTTGGCACAGTGTTTTCCTTCTCTGAACTTGAGTTTTCTTTCCTCCAACATGTGAAGAATATACCTACATCACAACCTATTTGGGGAGGTTGTAAAATATGTATTGAAGCACATGGTCAGTGATCTGTTTTTGGCTTACGGTAATCTCCTAAAATAATGTGTGTTGAATAAATGAATGACTGAATGGTGGTATTGCTGAGAAATCACTGAAAGTCCAGAAACTGCAATGTGTAACTGATAAATTAGAAATAGATTTTTAGTACTAAACTGGATTTCTAGCATTAGAACCCAAAATATCGAAAAATCCTAAATATGTGCCAGAATACCTGTGTAATAAAGTTTAATTCTTTTGCCCTTTATTCAATTAAAATTGCCCTAGTTGATATAAGAAATTGTACAAGTAGCTAAAAGAATGCATACAAAAAATTCAGTAATGTTGATCAATGTGGGTGTAACTTGGTATTTATAATGACTACTTTAATAGATAATTTAAAACCTTATCACATATTTGCTTTGTACATTTTTAGATAAAAGATTTAAAAATTCTCTTTTAATTTTTTTACTGAATTGGCTTTTCATTAAGCCAAATCTGGCCATATTTACTGATTTGTCTTTTTACATAAGCATTTCTTTCCTACCATGTAGTATATATTGTCAAAATATATTTTAGGTCACTTAAAATCCAATTTTCTATTTAAACACCTTGCAGAGTTGCAGTGGTGATTTCCTCCAGGACTACTGTATGGGATTAATTTTTCTACAGCACAGAAGTCCTTGAAGGGCTTGTCTTAGACTGATAGAATAGAGTCAATGGATTATCGAGGCATTTTTCTTCACCTCTTTAAAATATTGCCATTTCATAGCTCCAGAGATTAAGGGAAAATAACAGAAAATTTTTTCCCACAAACATGGTTACTCTTTGTCAAAAGATCTACTGTGTCCAAGAGTTTATAGACACAGTCATTTTTTGGTATGCTGGAGAGATTGGTTCCAGAACGCCATTGCCCATACCAAAATCCAAACAGACTCAAGTCCCGGATCAGGCCTGTGGAATTCATGTATATGAAAAAGCTGGATTCTTTATATATAGATTTCATAGCCCATGAATATAGTATTTTCCTTCCTCCTTTGGCTGAAAAATATCCAGGGATATGTAGCCTCATGCAGTTCAGCCCGTGTTGTTTAAGGATTAACTGTATATACACATTTACACATAGACTGTCCTATCTTGGTGCCTGTGAGAGATAGGTTCCAGAACCCTGCCCCTTCCTCCTGCATACTAAAATCCTCAGATGCTCAAATGCCTTATAGAGAATGGTGTAGTATTTGTATATAACTTGCACAAATCCTCCTGCATACTTTAAGTCATCTCTGGTTACTTATAATACATACTTAAGACAATGTCAATGCTATATGAATAGCTGTTATACTGTCTTGTCCATTTATAGTATTTTATTATTGTATTGTCATTTTCATTGGGTTTTGATTTAGAACCTAGAAAGATGAAAGGCTGACTATGCTTTTCAGTTGTGTGTTGTGCAATGTCATGATGAATGAGGGGTTTTAAGACATGTGTCCTTAGGCAATTGTCTGGGCCTACAAACATCATAGAGTATTCCTACACAAACCTAAGTGGTGTAGACTACAAATCTAGAGTTTATGGTATGGACAATTTCTCCTGCACTGTATGCCTGTATAGCCTATTGCTGTACTGAATAGGCAATTATAACCCAAAGATATGTGTTTATATATCTTAACAAAGTCCACTTAAAAATATGATATGCACGATAACAAGTGGTACACTGACATAGGGCACTTACCACAAACGGCTTGCAGAACTGGCAGTTGTTCAGAGAGGGGGAGTGAGTGGGGAGTGAGTGTGAGGGCATTGGGTGTGGCTTACTCCACAGTCCTGCAGGCTTTATAAACCCTGTACACTGAGGTGACAGCAATCACATACAAAATTCTTTCTTCAGGCATAAATCAATTTTAGCTCATTGTAACTTTTACTTTAGAAACTTTTAAAGTGTTTTTTTTTTCTTTTTTACTTTTGACTCTTTTGAAGTAACCCTTAGCTTAAAATGCAAACACCTTACAGCTGGACAAAATATTTCTTTTCTTAGTACTATTACTATATAAACTTTTTTAAATTTTACATTTTCTTACTTTAAATTTTTTTTGTTGTTGATAAAAACTAAGATATAGGGCAGTGCCTGTGGCTCAAAAGAGTAGGACGCTGGCCTTATATACCGGAGGTTGAGGTTGCAGGTTCAAACCCAGCCCCAGCCAAAAACTGCAAAAACAAAACAAAAAAAAACAAAAAAAAAACCAAACTAAGATATAGTAGCACATACATTAAGCTAGGCTTATGCAGGGTCAAGGTCATCAATATTACTGTCTTCCACTTCCACAGCTTGTCCCCAAGGGCACTGACACATAGGGAATTGTCATCTTCTGTGGTAACAACGCCTTCCCAGGAGCATCTTCTGAAGGATATGCGTCAGGCTGTTTTACTGTTAACTTTTTACTTTTTTTAATAAATTGAGAGAGTACACTGTGAAATAATAATATAAATATGGTATAGTAAGTATAATAATTGTTTATAATTGTTATCAAGCATTATGTACTGTACATAATTTTATATTTGGCCTAACGAGCAGCACTTTTACCACCATCACCACACACAAAGTGAGGAATGCTTTGCCCTATTACCTGATAATAGTTATGATCTCGTTAGACAATGGAATTTTTTAGCTCCATTATAATACAGTTGTCTATTTATTTTAAATCTCACATGAACTTTATGGCCGCCCTGTATTATATGACCATCATCATATATGTGGTTCATCATTCACTAAAAAGTCAGTATGTGATACATACAGTGGGTCTATACATACGGTTTTAAGGGCACCACCTATGGCTCAAGGAGTGGGGCACTGGCCCCATTGCCAGAGGTGGCAGGTTTGAACCCAGAACCCAGCCCCGGCCAAAAAAAAAATTACGTGAGCATTTTAGTCCAGTGCTCCATTATTAATACTTGAACACCTTTTCCTATTTAGGTCCAGAGTTTACTGCAATAAGTTACTACTATATTAGAATTAAAATCTTTAAAAAAAATCCTGTGTCCTTCAATAACATATTTGATGCTTCAAAAAATCTCATTACCAAAAATTGACTTAGAAGGAACAAGGGAATAGGAAGACAAAATTAAATCACAATGGCTTGGAAGGTCATTATATTACATTAGATTTTATTTTCTCTAAGATAAAGTAAAGTAGTCATTTGGTTTTGGCTTAGTTTCTTTATCCTGATGGAGTTGGAGGTTGATTAACAACAGAGATTGCATTACACCCTCAACCAATGGATACGATGGACGAGTGATACAAGGATGACATAAAATGAGGGTCGTACAATAGAGACAGAGCAATAAGTGATATGACCTTACCTATTCATCGATTAATTCTAGACTCTAGACTAAACTGCTTAGAGATGTATTATCTTTTCTGCTAGGATGAAATATATTTTACTTGAGTTGGACATGTAGGAAATTTTTAAACTATGCATTTCCAGGGTATATGTATATGTATATGTATGTAAAAGAGACAAAAAAGGCAAAGAAAAAGTAGGCTTGCCATGACTAGCTAAATTATTGTTTTTCAGATGTGTGTGTGTGTTTGTGTATGTATATGCGTATAGTTGTATGTGTGTCTAAATAAATATATATATGTGTGTATATATATATAAAATCTATGTGATCATCACCTTTATCTGATGCTAATTTATGGAAAAATTATCAAGTGACTGCAAGGAAATGTCTGGGAATGATAGTGGCCCACACAATGCTCATTCTCGTCCTCTCTAATCATTTATGTGTGGAATAGCTAAAACACCACTTTCAACACTGTATTTTTTGCTCTTCCTTGTAACTATTGTTGAAGATAAAATTAGATCATCAGAAGCTAGTGGTCTGTGAACGATACAATGCCTTTCTATCACTGTTGAACAATAGTCAGTGATGTATGACTCAGAGTCTTGAAACCGAAAAGTCACCGGCATTCAAGTGCTCTACTCACACACAAAATTCAGCTAATAATAGCCTTAGTAATTGCAGAAATTATTGAAAAGACGTCTTTGCCAGGGGGCCATAAAAATGCACCCAAATTAATTTTTGTGGGTAATTCAATAGTGATTTTTTTGTTTGTTTAATGATTTCTTCAATGTTGTAGTGTCAACATCCCCCAAGGATTAGATGAGGAGAACATCCCATCCCTCTTTTTAGATTCATGCCATCAGTTTCAGGGGGTCTCTAACTATAAACTCCTGATTCTCACATGTATCTATGTGTTTAATTATGTGGTAATTACATCCATGTGGTAGAAATTTTAAGAATATGATTGTAAAAAAAGACAGATATGCCATTATATTAGCATATATATTAGCATGTCTCATTTTCTGTTCAAGTCACACAGACAAAAATAGATAATAGCACCATTTCCTGCCTGTATAATGTTAATCTCGGGAGAGGAAAAATCACATATATATAATTTTTACCATATTTATATATAATGAAAGTACTTACACTGTGTTGACTTTTCTCTAATTGTCATAGCAATTAAGCATTTAAATAAGTCATTCAAGAAACATATATTTATTGATGTCTCATGATCTGTCAGGCCTCCTCCTGGGAATAAATAATATTATAGTCCATATGTGTGCCACTACCCAAGGACCTTATGATCTTAAGTCTCCAATTGAAAAACAGTGTCTTAACGTTAAGTACATAGAAAGGGTGATTTTGTCAGTCTTAATATTATTATATTTCTTAGTAAAATTCTGTATCCCGAAGAATGTATTCTCTTTATTTTTCATCCCTTCTGTATATTACATTAGTGGCAGAATAAATGCAAGATAAATATGTATGGACTGAATAATAACATAAGACATTTTATTCACATGTATATGTTGGTTTGTAAGAAACAAGTGTTAACTACAAATAAATTTAAGGATTTTAGATTTATATAAGTGGTTATTAAAATGCTATTAAAATGATTTATTTGTGGATGCATAAACATTAAAATATATTCTTAATTTTTGATGTGACACATCAAAACTATCCATAATTAATTGGATCCATCGATTTATGGCATGTTTATCCTTTTAGGCACAGAGTATGTTTCCTTTGAGAAACCAGTTGAGAAGCCTTCCAGCCAGAGATACCACCTTCCAGTAATTCAGCAAAATGACAAACACAAAGGGAAAGAGGAAAGGCACCGACACATGGTCTGTAGGCCTTTTAAAAAATGTGGAGTTGTTTCCATGGCCACATATGTGCAAATCTACAAGAAAGGTGGTATTGTAGACATCAAGGGGATGGGTACTGTCCAAAAAGGGGTGCCACACAAATGTTACCATGGCTAAACTCGCAGAGTCTACAGTCTTAGCAGCATGCTGTTGGCATTGTGGTAAACAACACATTAAGGGCAAGATTCTTGCCAAGAGGACTGATGATCATATTGAGCATATCGAGCATTCTAAGAGCCTAGCTTGCTTCCTGAAATGCATGAAGGAAAATTAACAGAAAAAGAAGGAAGCTGAAGAGAAAGGTACCTGGGTTGAACTGAAGCACCAGCCTGCCCCACCCAGTGAAGCACACTTTGTGACAACCAATGAAAGGAGCCTGAGCTCCTGGACCCACTCCCTATGAGTTCATGGCATAATGGATATACATAGCACAGGGGAGAACCAAGAGAACCGATGGAACTGTGAATAGGTGTACAGCATAGCACACAGGAGAACCAAGAGACTTCATCTACCAGTAATATAAAGTGCTGAAACCTATTCCCCATGAATGCAGGGCATAAGAGTCATACAAAGCTTTGCCATATTCAATGGCAAGGCACCTCCCTGAGCTACGGCAGACTTTTCCCTATAAATTCATGGCATAATAAGCATTAAAAATAAAAGTGCTGGCTAGTGTGGATAATTTTGGTGGGTTATGGACTGCTCCCAGCTGCCTGGACCCTGTCTCTGAGGTGTCAGTAGAGGAGGGAATGAGGCCTAGCCTGTGGGAGCTTTTATTTTTTACTACTGTAAAAAAAAGAAAAAGAAATCAGTTGAAAACACACATCAGAACATTATATAAGGAAAACCCAAGGATACAGCTGTTTTAACTGTAATAAGTTTTTATTTAGTTGATTCAATGTCTGTTTCAAATAAGAGCTCCAGTAGAAGATTAAACCTATTTTTTCCATTCCTCAATCATTAAATATCCCATTTGGTAAAAATCAGATTCCATTACAAAGGAAAAGAAACACAAAATACAAGATTGATATTAATTAATGATGTTACACCCTTAATTCTTTTAAAAGAATTTTATATGCCATGTGTTGAGGGAAATATTTTGTAATTTAGTTTATAGAAGTTTAAATTTTAGTAATGATATTAAAGTTTTTTTTAAAACCAGGCATTTCTATGGCATTTAAAACAAATGCTATCATTAAGTTGTTTATTAATTTTGTCTGTAGTACTTATTATACAAGAACTTAGAGTCTTATTTATGCAATATTGTGACTTCTCCCCTGTGGTTAAAAATTTTGTGATAAAAGCTTTAGAACTCACTCCTTTCAAAGATTATAAATGAAAAATTGCCACTAATAACAAGCCTAACGAAACAACATTTTGACGGCATTGTCATATTTATTATAAGGCCCTTGGTTCACTGCATTTTGGCATTTTATACAACTGGTTCTGACAGTGATTAACATGGTTTGGGCTTCTGCAGTTTCACCCAAGAGAAATAAAACACCGAAATCTCCGCAGGTGTGTAATGGGCCAGAGATTTACAATCTGTTCTGCAAAGTCAGACTTCAAAGACTTGAAAAATCCTGAAGTTGGCAATGCCTCTATCATCACTTTTATTTAAGGTATTTTCCATATTTCAAAAGGAACTGTGTGGCTAATTGCAAAAAATTTCATCTCTAATTTGACTTCAGTGCAGGTATTTCAGAAGATGATTTTCATTATACATCTGTGCATTCCAAGTGAACGGAGAGCACCTATATAGAGCAGCAAACTAAATAATTAAGTATTTACTTGTACTTCCAAGGAGACTTCACTTACTTGAAGTATGTTGCATCGCTTAACTGATGCTGAGGAGTAGTTGGGAAGTACCAAGGTAATTACCAAATGACAATCAGACAGCAGCACCTGGGCTATGGCAGCCCCAGGACAAGTGCCCATAATTGCTTCCGTGATTGCTTGGTGTGAACCTAATATAAAACTTACCCAATTAGGGTCAGAAAGCACATGATAATTTCAATTATAGAAATGTTCATCTTCCCGAGAGCCATTCACAGTGAAAAAAGTTCAAACGGGGCTATTGCAGTTTTTAAATGTGAGAGTTTACACATTTTAGGGGATATTCAGGTCCCCTGTGTACTTGACGTACAGTCCAAATTATTCCCTATGTTAGAATCTTCCATTTATGTGTTTGTAAATGTCATTCATGTTTCTTACCATTCTACACATAAACAACAAATAAACAGCACAAAGGGTTATTTTTCTAATAATATAGCCTGCATAAAATCAGTGCCTTCTTTAAACTTGAATTCTGTCCATAAATTTCAATAAAAGCATCTAGTCATCTCACTGTCAACCAAGGCTATTACTAACAGAAATAAAATAAATTGAATAATGGGCTAATATTTTTAGTCAATTTAACCACCAAAGGTTTTGATCGCTGTGATATTTTGCCTGAAGTACAGTTCTCTTTACTTCAAGTACGTTTGTGGAAAATTGTCAAGGTCACTGTATCAGACAGGGCGGCACAGGGAAAAGCCCTCTTCCATTACAGCAGATTGCAGCCTTCACTCCAACAAGCCTCGTCATCTCATCAACATTGTCTAAAAGAAGGAATGATCTGAGAAAAAGTATAAGAAAACCCTTCTAGTTCCTCCCCCATAAAGAATGCCTTGTTACTATAATTTTGAAATCTGAAAACCTCGCCCTATTAAACCTTTTTAAAACTTTGTCATTTTAGAATATGAATAGTAATATTTATAAATACTATTTCTTAAAAACATGATTGCAAATATGGTCCTGATATTTGCATTTGGATGTGAGTCTGCATTTTCCAGTGTTACAGAATCCTAAACCTGTCTTTCATTCGTTTCTTCTAGGTTTTTTTTTTTTCTTGTAGGAACAAGCGTACAATCCAGAACAAGCATCAGAACCACAAGGGTACATTCCTCGGCTTCCTTTCCTGAATTAAGTTATTACATCTATCTGCCAGGATGCTTTAGAAAGTTTCAATCAATAACGTTAACCCGAAGCCAGCACTGACCTAACTGAACTTGAACCCACTGTAACACTTTATGACAAAGATTGGAGGCTGTAATAACTCATTGTTTCAAAGTAAAAAGTAGTTTCTTTCAGATTTATGAAAGCCGTAATTTATGTAGCAATGTTAATTTGGAGGGTAAAATATGCTCTCCTCCCTCATTGCGCTTGCCACTCTGTGACAGAAACGCTGAAGCCATCTGAAGGTTGCAACAGTGTTCACTAATAACGAGCCCTGCTGTCCTTGTGGGTTTCACTTTGATGGATATCCATAGTGTTTCTCCGTGACATAATTCTACTGAGGAAAAACACCTCTTGAAAACACAGCTTGTACTTTCACCTTCAAATATAACTAGCATGATTTTTAAAAGAGAGATAAAATACAATAAAAGGCAAGTGTGCATTTTTGTCACAGCCCTATCATCATTGTCATAGCACTGCCAGATTTAATTGGTAAAAATAAACATGCTAGAGAAAGCAAAGTTGCTACAGTGGAGTGCTTTCCGTGGAGTATATATTTTAAAAACCCATTCAATTAGTTTCATAAAACAGCAATGAGGCAACTATAGCGAATGCTTTCTTTAAAAAAAAAGCTACTTCTTTTAATAAATACTTACACAAATCATCTTTATTTTTCAATGTCCATTATAGTGGAGGGGTTATAGTTAGTCCACAGAACTCATTTACAGTTTTTTAGTATTCTCTATTGGTTCTTCTTATAACCATACAGCAACGCAGAATGAGTACAACTAAAGATATATCATGTAAAGTCTCTCTCAGATGCTTCCGTTGTCTATACAAAAATATAGAATCAAACTACCACAGTCCCTTACAGAATAAGTACCCGAAACTAAATATATATTTGTGTTTTGTGTGGAGACTAAACTGGGTTTTCTAAATGAAATCGCGGAGTTATTAGCATTGGAGATAGAAGCGATTTCCTGGGTTGTCTGAGGATTTTAATTAGAGTGCAGTTCACAAAAATGTTATAAATCGAATTCGGAGAGGTTTTAATCGAAAGTTGCTATTCTGTTTGTATTATATTTTGCTTCCGTGGACTTGTTAACAGATTTCGATATAACAATGGCCTCATTGATTTACCTCTGAACAGATGTCTGCTTCAGTAAATTATGTACGTCAGCTATCTTTCTCAATATATACACACGATGAAATGGCCTTCTATAAAACTCTACATGAGAAGGATTAAATTTGGAAATTGTGTGTGAGATGATCGCAGGAACACATTATTTTCTTAACAAGTTTATCTCTCTACCTCCTGTGCAGTGCTTTGTCACCGAGGGATTCCACAAACACAGGAGCAAAAGACAGGCCTTAGTGAGACTCTGAGTACTCAGGCAGAAAATAGCTCTTGTAGCTCTTACATACAAATTTAGACTTTATCCATGACACCATGTTAGCATAAATGATTTCCTGAATGTATGCAATAAACTCAATAGAAATGCCTTGAGACTCTCCACATAAAAAACGTACACTCTTAGATACGTGTGTGAATTTTGACATGCTTTTAAGTGTCTATTTCTTTCTCTGTTATAATATGACCATCTCAGTATCAGTGGAAATGTGATGTGAGAAAATTTCGTATAGTCTCAGACTTTGATAATGCAAAACAGACACCTTTAAGTGCACATGGTGGCAACAAATGCATAAATGATATAAGCAAACAGGATAAAGTTTCCACATATTTTTTTAAAAAATAGGAGCACGAATCAAAACTTCTTTTCCCCCAAGAATTTGCAGCTCATTATTTAAAGGACTTTAGTGCTGATTTATAGGTGAATATATAGAGAAGTTATCAAGGACAGTCTTTCATTAGGTTTTTGAAAAGTAGTTTCTAAATATATGCATGTCACTTTAATGAAAAGAGTGATGATAGTAATTTCTAAATGACCTACAGATGTGTTTATATAGCACCTGCCTATCTCTATTGGGTAAATTCTTCATTTAATTTTATATACTTCAAATGGGGGAGTGTGGGCAATTTCAGATAAAGTTATTTAATTATTCCTATGAAGAAATGGAGCAATTTTCTCAAAAAAGGATGTCTTTGATAAGAGAAATTTGAGGACTATCTTGAAAGAAGAGTCTTCCTCTTTTATCTCAAATTGTAGTATCTGAAAAGGAGAACTGTTTGGAGACATTCCACCTGCTTCAGCAAACATTAAGCTATCCCTGTGCTGGAGAACATCTGGTTTTAAGAAGGTGAAATGTAATTACTGCAGGGAGATCTGAGCTATTCCATATGCCTAATCTCATTGGGCAGGTCCTGTAATTTGCTGGAGGTCCAAACCAAAGTGGTATGGGCTTAATTGTTTTTGAAGAGCCTTCTCAGGGCTAATGCTACCCCAAATCTCATGCAGAGTTGTTGGTAATAGAAAGTTCTACCTAAGGCTCTTTTCCAGATAACTGAAATCCACTTTTTATCAACATATTCAGAAACCATTAGCTTCCTTTGAAATTCAATACTTCTTGCTTTCTTAAGTTATGCAGTAGAGATGGCTAGATGTGCACAGAATATTCATTCACAAAGGAGAAATTTGGTGTTAATAGCTTCCCAGAAATGTGGCCATATTATTTTGCTCCACTTATATCCCGATGTGGCTCTGTGACTGATTCTTGCTATTGTGAGGTTTTAAAGAAGTGGCCTGATGGCCTCCATTTCTTTTTCTCCCATTCTTTCTGGTGACTAAAAGCAGAAGCTTTCAATACAGTGAAATGGCAGTGCTGTTAAGTTGGAAGGAACTTGGATTCTAAATGGCAGAAAGCCACCCTTGGACATGCAATAGTCATGTTGGACTGTTAGGCAGGGAGGGAAATTACAAAAACTCTGTAATTTGGAAGATTATTTGTTGTAGGTGCAAGTGTTATCCTTAAAATGTCAGCACCATCACTATGCTTGCCAATTACGGATCAGATAATTTACTCGATAATTATTCAATACTGTCGAAAACAATTTATTTGGAGGCCAATTAGGCTGAATCAGCCTCTGAGCTTTCCAAAGCCCAATGGAAAAAGAAACTTCCAACTACCCTCTAACTGAGAAACTGCCACTCTGTCCAATAAAACACGTTTTCTTTGTATTTCTCTTGTGAAAACCTAATAAAAGAAAATGTCCATCCCACCACTCCCCCGCCTTCACCCCCAAGCATTGCTGGACTGCTTGTAGCTTTGCACTTCCCAATTCATAAGTTACTACATGCTTGAATACTGCTTTTTGAAAAATGTTGATGTTCACTAAGTTTATATTTTAACAGTTCCTCCTATGCATGAGGCTTTATGCTAACTACTAGGAATAAAAGATGATTGACACGAGTTTTTTTTCTTACCATGCAAACAAGGAAGAGGTGAAAAAATGTAGTAATAAATGACACAGTTTGTGCTGGGGATAGTGGGCAGTAAACCTGCAGGTGGCGCTATGAGCAAAGGCAGAGGAAGCAAGGGCAGGAGAGACTGCAATGCTGCGGGAAGGTCCTCTGTAGCTGCAGAGTGACTTTGAAGCAAGAGAGCGGCCTGGTGAGATCTACACCAGATAGATGGCGGTATTGAGGGGAACAAGTTCAGAGTTGAGAAGACCTGTTTGCAGCAACACTCTTGTAATCCTCCAAAAAAACGTAAAAAGGATCT
The DNA here is from genome assembly GCA_963575145.1 of Galago senegalensis. Classification (NCBI taxonomy): domain Eukaryota; kingdom Metazoa; phylum Chordata; class Mammalia; order Primates; family Galagidae; genus Galago; species Galago senegalensis. Next base: position 3,738 of record CAUYTI010045266.1, on the reverse strand, counting down.
GGACCAGGACAATGACAAATAGGGGTGTCAAAAGTAGAACACAAATTTGTGAACAAGTTAAGAGGACAAAAAAATCAACAGGACATAATGATTAATTTAATTAACTGAAATTTTGTGAGAAGATGAGACAGATTTACTTTCCTTTAAATGATTGTACAAAAATTTAATATTCAAGGAGAGGTTGATTTAGAAGGAAATATGATTAACTCAATTTTCATTATATGAAATTTCAACTGTTCATATGTTATAATAATTGTGGTGACCAACCAGCAGAGAAATATATGAATCCATATATTTGATTGAAATATATGAATCTATATATTTGATTCAAATACATGAATCAAAAAAGTTCTGACCTATAAAGTCAATTGATTTCCATAAGTCAGCTTTTGTGTTTTTGCTTATTTCTAAATTTATAGCTATTTTTAACATGCATTTTGTTTTAGACACTACTTTCTGATATAATAGACCACTAGTCACTAATATCATAATTCCTAAGCTTTGCCAGAAATACACATAAGCTTTTTATGTTCTGCTTGCTAATGGTTTCCAAAGCTATTTTTAGTAATAATCCATAATGCTTAATCTGCTTAGCTTATTGAAATCATTTGCATTCCAGAAACTCAGAGAAATTCTATTTTAAATTTTCAAAACGGCACAAATTGTTTTGTATTTATATTTTGCGTGTGTGTACACTCACTTTTTTCAGTTTTATTGTATATATATCATTATTTTTATATTTTTGGAAATTCTGGATACAATGGTACTATAGCAAAACTAATTTAAATGGTTTACAGGGGAGTTGCTAGTAAGAGTTTCTAAACTGCCTTTGATAATCTGCCTGATAGAATGCTATTTATGCTAAATATAAAAATTTAATTGAATTTCAAAAGGAAACTTTGGATTTTACAGGTAGTGGGTCACTTTTTTGCTACATTTGCGTATGCACATTTTCATTATGCCAGGCATAATGGACAGCACTACAGGTACCAAGCTAAATAAAACATCAGTTTCTCAGTCTGCTTATCATTTATTGTAGAACTGAAAGTACTGGTCTTCCTTTTCTTCCCCCTCCCTCCCCCGAAAAAGCATGATGGCATTGACCTGGATTAAGGAATCAGAGAGGATTGTACCTAATCTGAGGAAAGGTTTTTATTATCAATATTATGTCAGGGGTGTCCTAGACCCTGTTCCACTCCAATAGAAAGAATTCCTTTCAGTGACTTAGACTGAAAGACTAAGACTTTGGCCAAAGACTACGCCTTAGACACACCTTGACATATCTGATATCCAACAGATTTTGTTAATGCATTTCCATTCCATATATATTGTTACTGCTCCTCATTATTTCTTGATAATCTTTGAAATTGTTCTGTCCAGCTTTAAAGATGCGATGTAATGCAACTCTGAAAGTTTTTCATGGGTTTGGATTACTTTGAAACTCTCAACAAAAGATAATATGAATGGACAGAGATTAATCCATTTCTTTTTAGAAATGCTGCCTTTTAGTCCCTGGGCAGTATGCTCATTTGCATGGTTGAAGGATGGCAGACTGAGCCTTCAGCTTCTTCTTCCCTTCTCAGTCAAGCCTAACACCCATGAATCATGAGCAGGTGTAATGAGGCTGTAAAAGATGACATCCTGGTGGAAAGATTGTGCCAGGTCCCTTAGGACTCTGGAGACAATGATTTATATTTGTTTGCGTTTACACAAAACTATCGTCACATAATAAAGTGTTTCAGAAATGACCAGTTGCCACCCTGCAGTTGATTGTGCTCAATTTCACAGTAAGTGCAGCCCACTCTCTATAGGCTTCTTTCCTATATCCAGCTTCAATTTGTCATTTAATTCAATGATTGGTTAATCAGGCACTAAAAATCTAGCCTGTCATAAGTTATCTATCACTGCACCACACTTATATGATACCCTTAATTTACGATTAACACTGAGGAGTGACTATGTCTTTGTAATGACAATTTTCTCATGGATGTTACACATAAACAGCTTTTCTAAGTGCTTGATTTCTCTCAAATTTATTATCAATTTTATTGGCTATGCAATGTCTTTCTTTTGATCAAGCACTCTTTAATTTGGCCAGCCTAATACATTATAGCAAAAGATGTTCCCAAATCATCAGCCATGTGAAAATGCTTATTCAGCTCACACCATTTTAATTGACCCTACTTACACCCACCAATGGCACTCCCGGACAATCTGCCTACCTTGCAGCTCTTACTTCACTAAGCTCTGAATACCCAAGGTACTTGTAAAAATCCTTTTCCCTGCTTCTGAGTTATACATGTATTATCACTTTGGAAAGGATTAAGATTAAGACTGGCCTTAGCTTAGCCAACATATTCATAGAAACACACTTCTAGAAAGCAATGCTCAGAATAGTTCACTACAGTTACTGTCAACTGACTGCGACTTTGCGGTCCAGGGGACATTTGCCCGTTTCTGTAGACGTTTTATTATTATTATACTGGGGGAGGGGATTTTACTGGCATCTAGAGGGTAGAAGACAAGGTGCAATTCGTAGGTCAGCCTGCAATGACAAAGTAATCCTGCTAAGAGGTCAATCGGGCTAATGCTGAGAAACCTCGGTCTACAGTATCTTACAGAAATGTGTTTGTGTGACATAAAGGCTGACCATGGAATCTGCTGTGAAATCAGAGATGTCAGTCTGAGTCCATACCCTGTCATGGTCCCCTTTTTCCTTTCCTAGTATAGCTTGAGGTCTTTTCCTGGTTAGCAGCCTGTCTTATCAATCTTCTCTGATGTGGCTCATTCCTTAAAACCTCTTCTCACCTTCCTATTAGTTAATAACTGTAAGTGATGCAATCTGTACGGGGATATCAGCCACTGATAAGTTACTTAGTTTTCCTAGGGGAAGACGACGTGGCAGTTTTACACTGTCCTACCATTTCAGGCTTTGACAGGAGAGTGCATTTTAATGTGATTCTTGGGCAACTAATATAATAAAGATGAATGTATTTGAGCATGAGATAGATGGGGTTAAAGCTGTATTTTTGCCATTTATTAGCTAGGGGATAGGTGTTGTGCAACTTGGGCTTTCCACTTATAAAATCTGAGAAGTAATTGTGCCCCAACAAGATGGTTACAATAATTAACTAGAACACTACATATTTAAAGTACTAGCTTATAATATGCACTTAATAAATATCAGTTAGCTTACCTATGAGGTATAGTTTGAATTTAAAGAATGATCCTAATTATAAGAATTTGACAAAGTTTGGTGGAGGAAGTATAGAGAGACAGAAGGAATACATATTCAAAGATTAGTCATAAAAACACATGTATTAAAATTGTTTTCTCTTATGACAATTATTATCTACAGTTTCAGCTACTCATATTTTTCTGAGTTTGTCTACAATTTCCATAGTTTGTTTCATATGGTAATGGAGAGTATTGACAAACCATTTTCAAAATTAAAGAAGTAATGATGGCTCAGCGCCTATGGCTCAAGCAGCTAAGGCGCCAGTCACATACACCTAAGGTGGTGGGTTAGAATCCCCAGCCCTGGCCCACCAAACAACAATGATGGCTGCAACCAAAAAATGGCCAGGTGTTGTGGTGGGCGCCTGTAGTCCCAGCTACTTGGGAGGCTGAGGCAGGAGAATCGCTTGAGCCCAGGAGTTGGAGGTTGCTGTGAGCTAGATGCCATGGCACTCTACCCAGGGAGATAGCTTGAGGCTCCGTCTCAAAAAAAAAAAAAAA
>CAUYTI010045265.1:0-25695 GCA_963575145.1 Galago senegalensis | reverse complement strand
TTAAGACCCAAAGAGAAGGTGAAAGGTGTAACTGGAGAGATGTCAACAGCTGGTCATGTAGGTGATCTTATTCCCAAGGTGTCTGGCAAGTCCCCATCATAATGCCTGTCACACAGTGGGCATCAAACATGTTTATTTTCTGTTTATTATTTATGTATTTATTTTAGCCGGGGCTGGGTGTGAACCCACCACCTCCAGCATATGGGGCCAGCACCCTACCCCCTTGAGCCATAGGCGCCGCCCAAACATGTTTATTTTCTCTCAGTTCTGGGCAGCGTTGAGGGGTGGGTTGTAGCTGAGCGCTCAGGTGGATTAAGCACCTTGCCCATGTGCAGAGCTCATTCGTGGTGCCGCCTGGACACATCCCCAGTCTGTTCACTCTGCTGGGTGTGTGTGTGCACACCCTTGCCCCACAAGCTCTTTCTTCTCCAGCTGAAAGCTGCCCCCGGCCACTTCCCCACGTGTTTGTTCTCACCCCCCCACATCCCCACACTCAGCCTCAGAATTGCCCGTCTTTCACATGACAGCCCGTCAAATCATGGGAGTGAGCGGTCCAGCTATCGTGTCCATTTCTCTGCTTCTCTCCTCTCAGTCTGTCATCTCTGAAAAGCTTGGAGAGGTATTTTTATTCACAGATGCTTTGTGAAATTTTATGGTTTTTAGACTCATGCTGACTTTGTCCAGATGTGCCAATATTTGCCTTATATGATATAAATTAATTGTCCAGGAGAGGAAGAAACCTTTGTAGGCACTTACTTGCTAATGCAAACCAGATTGTTTGGGTATTGATGGGAGGAAAAAATTCAAAAATGAACCAGATCATTTTCCCTGGGAAGTTGTTGTTGAATTCACATTCTACTCTTAGGTCAGATCTGCAGTGTGACAGTTCAGTGTTACCGTGTGCATTAACCATGGGAGACTCAGGGTGACATCTGTAATAGAGCCCAGCTTTCATGAAAGGGCCTCACATAGATGGAGAGAGTGTATACTCTTACATTTTATTACCAAGTTCTGTGGCTCAGCTTTTTATAGCACAAGGTGACAGATAACTTAGCCCCCCTCAGACTTAGAAGAGTAACTGTTATGATTACTGTGAGGAAGGTTTAAATTCATGGAAAAATACAAATTCTCAAGGAAAGGAATTCTATGCCAATAAGATGTATGTTACATTGTCAGTACCTGGAATGTATATATGAGTTCTCATCAAGAATGTAATTAAACCTTAAGATATTAACATAATAACAACCCCTGTCCCCACCATCACAGTCACCAAATGTAGCATCAACTGCTGATGTTCTTTGAGTTCCTATGGTCACCTGGCCACGTACTTTACTCCGGTTATCTCATGGAATTCCCAAAACTTGGGAAGGAAGTACTATTGCTAGGTGCATTTTACAGATGAGAAAACATCTTGCCCAAGGTCATATGCAAATTGAGTTTTTTTTAATTGAATGGTAACTATGTACTTCTGGGTAAATTGAGTATTCTTAATCTGGAAATCTGAAATGCCCCCAAATCCAAAATTTTCTGAGTGCTGATGTGGTGCTCAAAAAGCATTTGGGATTTTGAAAGTTTTGACTATGTGTGCTCAGCTGGTTTAAAAGCACATATTCCAAAATCTGAAAAAATCTGAAACTTCAGACATTTCTGGTCTCAAGCATGTCTGATGAAATATCCTCATATCTGGTGTGTCGCTCAGGTGAAAATTCAGTTCATGCTTTGCCCTCACACCTTGCTTCTGTCCTCAGCACAACAGACTATAAATTGAACATTGAACCATCTGCTGGGGGCACTTTAGGGAATCTTCCATTGTAAATGGAATGTGAGCAAAAATTCCCCAAACCCAGATTTCCTTAGTAAGACCTCATTCTTGGTAAAATTACTAATCAAAGCTTGTGAAAAAGCATTCGTTCTGTGTCCCACTATCCTCTTCCTGTATTAGCATAATTCTTTATTAAAATCAAGTGCCATTCACTGTAAAAGATGAATAAAGGCTACGTGATTTGATGTAAAGATTGCTAGCTTCCCAGAGGTGAGATGACTGGAATTTTGAATAGCATGGTCATTAACCCTCCCTATGGCCTTGGACTAGCTTCTCACTGTCACTGGGTCTCTGTGGGCCCGTCCGTGTAAGGTACTTGCTATCGCTGGGTCTCAGTGAGCCTGTCTGTATAATGGGGACAGTGTACTCTGTGGTCATGAAGGCTCCTCTAGATTTGCATATTGCTTAGTCTTATAGCTCAGGAAAAATAAAATATCTTTGTTAATGAAAATATCAGACAACCCACCTGATACTGGTCTCCTGCTGTAAATTTTTCATTTACTGAGGCTTTATTATAAGAAGGTCTGACATATTAACTGCCCTTGTGCCCATTTATTTCAGGCATTCTTCAGCAGACTTGTTGGGGCTTATCTGTGATGAATTGCAGCTCCTTTCAAGTGTGGCTGTCTGTCTGTCCGGGTTCTGTTCCCTCCTTTGTCCTCACATGTATGAGTTGATTGAAATCAAGAGAAAAATCACTTGGCTTCTTGCTCACTTCCATGGTAGGTTTTCTTCTGATTTTCCAGCAGTTCTTTTTGTCAGGAAGGAGAGTTTAGAAACAGGTGACCGTTGTGTGTCTCACGAACGCCTCCTGTCTGCCTCCTTTTCCTAGCAGAGTTAACTGCCCCCTCCCTGCAGCTCTCGGAACTCACTTCCTTCAGAGTCTGTAGCTCTGGGTGGTGAGCCCCTCAGGGTAGAGGCAGATAGCGTTTAGCACGTCCATGCTGCTTGATAAACGAGGAATGACTGAATCAGGAAGGAAGAAGAAAAGCTGAGCCTCCAAGTGCAGATGTCCCTTGGCATCCACGGGGGATTGATTGCTTCCAGGACCTCAGAGATAGCCCAAAGCACCTTTTCTAGGCCCAGTTTGAGAAATTGTCAGACCTCTTAGGATGACAGCTCTGATGGCCATTGTGGAAAAAGAATTCCAAAATTGCTTTGAAGAGGGGACTAGGTGCTGGTGCCGGTGCACAGCTTTGACAGGAGCACCTTGAAGGTGACACCGGGATGCTTGGCAGTAAGGAATGGAGCACTGTTTTTAGGGTGAGTTCGCAAACTTAATCACTGGACCTCACACATCATCCTGAATACTTGACATTGTCTCTAGATTGCTTAAAATAATACAATATAAATGCCATATAAATGTTACACTATATTGTTTTTTCTTTGTGTTATTTTTAATTGTTGTGCTTGTTTTTCTTCTCCAAGTGTTTCTGAATCATGGCTGGTTGAAGTCATCCACTGTATTCTGGCTGGAATTATTCTTCCTCCCCAGTGCCGACTCTGCTGTCCCCTGCCCCACATGACTTCCTGTCACACCTCTGCTCACCCCACTCAGCACAGCATGCATCTCTGTCCATTGCCAGCGAAGTCTTAATTTTCCTGATTAGATTTTATTTCCTTCAGGGCTGGGAATACTTTTTATCTCTGGATTTCTAACACCTGACATAGTCTCAGGTATTTGACACTCAGTTGAGTATTTGTTGAATGAATAAATGATCAAATAGGATTCAATTTTTGAAGAATCAGTTTATGAACACTTTTATTTTTATTTTTTTAGGGGTTCGTCATTAGTATTTTTTTTTACCTTTTTTATTATTTTATTTTATTAAATCATAACTTTGTACATTGATGCATTTATGGGGTTCAGTGTACTGCTTTGATATATATACAGTGTGAAATGTTTACATTGAGCTAAATAACACATCAATCACAATTATACTCATTTCTTAATAGTTTGAAATGTACCATTGCATCATGCGCATTAGGTGAAGTCCCCCCAAATACCTTCCCTCTTCCAAAATCCCCCCCTTCCTTTCTACTGTAGTTATGTTTTGCCATTCATATGAATGTATAGGTGATTATATATTGATTTCATAGTAGTATTGAGTACATTTGACACTTTTTTCCCCATTCTGAGATACTTTACTAAGAAGAATATGTTCCAGCTCCATCCCAGTAAACATAAAAGATACGAAGTCTCCGCATCTTTTTTATGGCTGCATAGTATTCCATGGTGTACATATATCACAATTTGTTAATCCATTTGTGGGTCAGTGGGCACTTGGGCTGTTTCCATGTCTTGGCAATTATGAATTGGACCACAATAAACATTTTGGTGCAAATGTCTTTGTTATAAAATAATTTTTGATCATCTGGGTATATACCTAGTAGAAAAATTGCAGGATCAAACAGTGGTCTATTTGTAGTTCCTTGAGTGTTCTCCCAACTTCTTCCCAAAAAGGTCATATTAGCTTGCATTCTCACTAGCAGCATAGAATTGTTCCCTTCTCTCCTCATCCATGGCAACATCTGTAGTTTTGGGATTTTGTGATGTGGGCTAATCTTAATGGAGTTAGATGATATCTCAAAGTGGTTTTGATTTGCATTTCTCTGATGATTAAGGATGATGAGCATTTTTTCATGTGTTTATAAGCCATGCACCTGTTTTCATGAGAGAATTTTCTATTCTTGTCTCTTGCCCAGATAGAAATGGTGTTATTTGTTCTTCTCCCATTCTGAAGGTTGTCTGTTTGCTTTACTTTCTGTGCTCTTGGCTGTGCTGAAGTTTTTTAGTTTGATCAGATCCTAGTAATATATTTTTGGTGTTGCTTCAGTTGCCCAGGGTGGGTCCTCCTCATAAAATATTCTCCCAGGCTGATTTCTTCAAGTGTTTTTCCTGCTCTCTCTTCTAGTATTTTTATAGTTTCATGTCTTAGGATTAAATCTTTTATCCAGTGAGAATCAAGTTTTGTTAATGGTGAAAGGTGGGGGTCCAGTTTCAGTCTTCTACAAGTCACCAGCCAGTTCACCCAGCACCATTTGTTAATTAGGGAGTCTATCCCCCACTGAATTTTGATAGGCTTATCAAAAATCAAATGACGATAAGTAGCTGGGTTCATCTCTTGGTTCTCTATTCTGTTCCATCAATCTACCTGTTTTTGTGCCAGTACCATGCTGTTTTGATCACTATAGATCACTACTATTTGATCACTACAGCCTGAAGTCTGGTAACGTGATACCTTCTGACTTGTTCTTCTTTCTGAGTAATGTATTTTCTATTTGAGGTTTTTTCTGATTCCATATAAAATGAAGTACTATTTATTCTCAGTTCTTTAAAGTATGACAATGGTGCTTTAATAGGGATTGCATTAAATCTGTAGATTGCTTTGGGTAGTATCAATGTTTTAACAATGTTGATTCTTCCCAGCCATGAGCATGGCATGTTTTTCCATTTGTTAACATCTTTAACTATTTCTTTTCTCAGAGTTTCATAGTGCTCTTTATAGAGATCTTTCACATCCTTTGTTAGGTAAATTCCCAGACATTTCATATTCTTTGGCACTACTGTAAAAGGAATAGAGTTCTTGACTATATTTTCAGCTTAACTATTGTTGGAATATATAAAAGCTACTTATTTGTAGGTATTGATTTTGTATCCTGAAATGCTGCTGTATTCCCTGATCACTTCTATGAGTTTTGTAGTTGAGTCCCTGGGATTTTTCAGGTATAGGATCATATCATCAGCAAAGACTGAGAGTTTTGTCTCCTCTGACCCTAGATCGCCTTTTCTTGCCTGATTGCAATGGCTAAGACTTCCATTACTATGTTGAATAGCAGTGGAAACAGTGGGCATCCTTGCCTCATTCCTGATCTGAGTGGAAATGTTTTTAATTTTACACCATTCAATATGATATTGGCTGTGGGTTTGCTGTAGATGGCCTCTCTCAGTTTAAGAAATGTCCCTTCTATGTCTATTTTCTTAAGTGTTCTGGTCATGAAAGGATGTGGATATTATCAAAGGCTTTTTCTGTGTCAATTGAGAGAACCATATGGTCTTTGTTTTTTATTTTATTGATGTGGTGTATTATATTTATAGATTTGTGTATGTTGAACCAACCCTGTAACCCTGGAATAAAACCAGCTTCATCATGGTGTATAATTTTTCTGATGTGTTGTTGAATTGTGTTTACTAAAATCTTATTGAACATTTTTGTATCAATATTCATTAATGATATTTCTCTATAATTTTCTTTCTTTCTTGGATCCTTTCCTGGTTTGGGCATCAGGGTGATATTTGCTTCTCAGAATGTGTTGGGAAGTATTCCTTCTTTTTCTATGCTTTGGAAAACGTTGTATAATATAAGTACTAGTTCCTCTTGAAAGGTTTGATAGAATTTGGATGTGAAGACATCTGGTCACAGACTTTTCTTTTTTGGGAGATTTTGTATTGTTGATGCTATTTCAGTGGTTGATATAGGTTTATTCAAGGTTTATAATTCTTTCTGGTTGATTCTAGGAAGGTAGCATGCTCCCAGGTGTTGGTCTGTTTCCTTCAGATTTTCATATTTCTGGGAATAGAGTTTTTGTAATCATTGAGGATTTTTTGAATTTCTAAGGTGTCTGTTGTTACTTCTCCTGTATTGTTTCTGATGGATGATGTTAGAGATTTTACTTTTCTGTTTCTGGTTAGGTTGGCCAAAGGTTTATCAATTTTATTAATTCTTTCAAAAAACTAACTTCTTGTTTTGTTGATCTTCTGAATGATTCTTTTGTTTTCAATTTCATTTAATTCTGCCCTAATTTTGGTTATTTCTTTTCTTCTGCTGGGCTTGGGGTTGGAATGTTCTTCCTTTTCCAGTTGCTTGAGATGATTAAGTTGTTGTATTCCTCTCTTTCTGTTCTCTTGATGAAGGCTTCCAATGCTATAAATTTCCCTCTTAAGACTGTCTTTGCAGTATCCCATAGGTTTTGATAATTTGTGTCTTCATTATCATTTCGTTCTAAAACAAAATGATGATTTGGTGATTTCCTTTTTAATCTTGTCTTTGACCCAGCTATCATTCAGCCTAAGATTATTTAGTTTCTGGGGTGGCACCTGTGGCTCAGCTGGTAGGGCACTTGCCCCATATACCTAGGGTGGTGGGTTCAGGCCCAGCCCCAGCCAAACTGCAACAACAACAACAAAAAAAAAAATAGCTGGGCATTGTGGCAGACACCTGTAGTCCCAGCTACTTGGGAGGCTGAGGCAAGAGGCTCGCCTAAGCCCAGGAGTTGGAGGTTGCTGTGAGCTGTGTGATTCCATGGCACTCTACAGAGGGCAATAAAGTGAGACTCTGTCTCTAAAAACGAACAAACAAAAAAAGATTATTTAGTTTCCATGACTTTGTTTGAGTATGAAGATTCCTGTTGCTGTTGAGTTCAACTTTTATTCCATGGTGGTTCAAGAAGATACAAGGAATAATTTCTATTCTTTTAAATTTGCTGAGGTTAGACTTGTGTCCTAGGGTATGATCTATTTTGGAGGATGACCCATGGGCTGATGAGAATAATGTATATTCAGTTATATTTGGATGAAATGTTCTGTAGAGATCTGTAAAGTCCATTTGTTCTAGGGTCAGGTTTAAGTCTAATATTTCTTTGTTTAGTTTCTTCTTGGAGGATCTATCTAAAACTGTCAAAGGGATGTTAAAATCTCCAACTATGATAGTGCAGGAAGACATCAAGTTGTTCAGATCCATTAGGGTCTGCTTTATGAGTTGAAGAGCATTCTGGTAGGGTGCATAAATGTTAAATATCTAAATCTCTTCATGTTGGGTATTTCCCTTGACAAATATGTGGTGACCATCCTTATCTTTCTTTATCTTTGTTGGTTTAAAGCCAATTGTATCTGCAATTAAAATTGCAATCCCTGCTTTTTTCTGGTTTTCATTTGCCTGTATTATAGAAGTTCATCCCTTCACCCTAAGTCTATTTCTATCATTTAGGGTAAGATGAGACTCTTGTATACAGCAGATGAGTTTATGTATCCAGTCAACCAGCCAGTGCCTCTTTAGAAGACAATTTAAACCATTCACATTAATTGAGAGAATTGATAAGCCTGGTTGTATTTTGGGTGTCATGATTTTCAGATATCCAGTGAACATTTTTAATCCTTTCACCACTGTGGAAGTTGGGTTTTGTTCAAAAATTTCTGGGTGGGTTTAGTTTGGAAATAGAACATTGCACTGGTCATTGTGGAGGATGGGTCTGAGAATATCCTGGAGAGCTGGTTTAGTTATGGCAAATTTTTTCAACATGTGTATGTCATTAAAGTATTTGATGTCTTCATCACAAATAAACTCAGTTTAGCTGGATACGGGATCCTGGGCTGAAGTTGTTTTGTTTTAGGAGATTGAAGGTCAATGACCATCCTCTTCTGGCTAGAAATGTTTTGGCTAAGAGATCTACAGTCATTCTGTTATTTCTCCCTTTGTAGCTGATGCTTTTCTTATGTCTGGCTGCTTGCAGAATTTTCTCCTTCATCTTAACTTTGGCAAAGTTGATCACAGTGTGCCTAGGAGATGCTTTATTTGGATTGAGTCTTGCTGGGGTTCTGAGACTGTCTACTATCTGAAGTTCTGTATCTCTTGCAATGCTTGGGGAATTCTTCACCATAATCTGTTGGAGTAAAGCATCTGTACCTTTAGCACCATCCTCTTCTCCTTTGGGAATTCCTATAAGACAAATGTTTGATCTTTTGGAGTGATCCTACCACTCTCTCGGGGAATGATCAGTTTTTGCTTTCCATTTGTTTGCCTCTTTGAGCATTTGGGAACGTTTAAAAGCTTTGTCTTCAGTTTCAGAGATCCTTTCTTCTGCCTGGTCAACTCTGTTACTGAGTGATTCTACTGTATTTCGGAGCTCCTCAACTAACCTTTTCATTTTCTTGAGCTCTGCTATCTCTTTTCTCATTATGTCCATATCTTTGGTGACTTTGTCTTTTAATTCATTAATTTCTTGAGACAATGTTAGAACTATTCTTTGGAATTCAATTTCTATCTTTTTTGCTATCCATATGCTGAATTAGATTTCTGACATTGCTGCCATTTGTCTGTGCATGGCATCTTCAGTTGTATTTCCTTTGTTCTTCCTTGGGGGGTTTGATCTACTCTGGTTATTCATGTTGCCAGAGTTGTTCTGTTGGGTCTGCATCATGTTTATTTTCTACCATTTGGTTATTAGAACTGGTAAGGTGAGATTGAATTGGGATTCTCAGGTAGTAGAGATAGCCCTTTACCAAAATGCTAGGCTTTGCAATTGTGGCTTATCTCCTACAGTCTTACAAAGGCCCCTTTCAGAGTTTTGGCCAGAGATTCTGAGGACCTACTTGGTGAGATAACACAAGCTAGATCTGTTTTGATATCAGCCAACCTCTACCCTATCCTAAGAAGCCATGGTATTAGTTTTAATCTTGGCTATGAAGAGATACAAACAGCTGTAGTGCCCAGCCCCCACCCTTCAGTTCTTTTCTGCTACAGAACTTTGAAGGTCAATCTCAGAATGTCCCTGAGTGGACAGCCCCAGACATGCGTTCCTATTAAATTGTCTCAGGCAGTGCAAACCCTGCTCAACAGAGAGGAATTCAAGGCTTTCCAACTGCACAATTGGAGCCAGGAATCCACACTCCCGCCTGCCAAACTCAGTCCACAGTGTTGTCTGCTTCCCTGCTCACGGGCCCAATTGGAGCCAGGGGAACCCCCCAACCCCAGCTAAGTCCACACTCAGCTGGCCTCTGCTTGCCAGACCAGGTAGAGTCAGGGGATCACACCCCCACCTGCCAGTCTCAGTCTACTGCCTGGCAAGCCTCTGTTTGCAGGCTCTGTTGGAGTCAGGGTACCATACTCTGCCCAGAGATCTCTCAGTCCTCACCTAGTAAGCCTCTGTTCACTGGCCCCCACTAGAGACAGGGAAACACTCCCTTGCCCTCAGGTCTTGGTTCACACGCAGTAAGCCTCTGCTCAAGGGTTCTGTTGTAGTTAGGGGACCATACCCTAGCCCTCAGGTCTCAGTCCATGCCTGGTAAGGCTCTGCTAGCAGACCCAGCAGAGTCTGGGGATCAGTCCTGCCTGCTGAACTCAGTCCAATACGGGGCAACCACTTTTCCCACTTTGGTTGCCATCAGAGCTGGAGGCTTTATATCCCATCCCACCAGACAGACACAGCCCGAACCAAGGGTCAACACCACCACTGGCTGGGCATAGTCATAACCAGGGGGCTGCTGCTCCTCTCCAAGCGTTCCTTTCTTCCCTGTTAGTCACAGATTCTGTCCTGATGATAGGTGGTCCACACTATGCCCAGATCTTTCAGGAAAAGACCAAACACTCTGCACTCTGCCGGGGGCAGAACTTCAGACCACCATGCAAGGGGGGGGAAGGGTAGACTGTAAGTTTGGACTTGTGGGGGAAAATATCTGTTCAATTTTATGCCTGGTGGATTGGTGTCTAGGTTCATAAGTGGGACCTCCCTGGAGAAAGAAACCTGGTGTTTAGTGGCTCTCTGTAGCGAGGTAAAATGAGAGGTCTTTTGTTTCCTGCTTGCTTGTAGATAGCCTGTGGTGGGCCTCCTGCTTGGGGGAGGGGTCTTCTGTCCTCTAGTCTATAGGCTTTGTCCTGTAATTTGTGTTTTTTTTTTTAATGCTCTTCCTATGAGTTTACAGCTTTCTGAATGTGTTTCTTGGCTCACCTTCCCTCTTTTGGCTTCATAGAGTCTGATTCCATCTAGTTTTTCTCCCTCTGGTCAGGAGCCTCTGCTGAGGGTTGGTACCAGTCAGCCATCTTCCCAGAATTCCCTATGAATATGTTTAGAAACATAAATGAGATTTATAGAAATGAGATTAAATGTGCATCTCTCTATATACAATCAAAGTCTCTCTAAATTTCCAGATACTCAATTATTTTGGAGGGGGCTTAGACATGGATTTTATGCGTTTATTTTTGTAGTCTGTCATTGGAAAATGGTTAATAAAAGCCACCTAGTTGATACTTGAAAGAACATGTAGAGATAGAGGAATAAGAATGGAATAGCCGTATTGTGTAGACAAACGAAATGAAGACTCACTTTTAGATGACCTTTGCCATGGCTGACCTTCAAGGTGTGGCGTATCCCAGGTCCGTAGTTTACTGAGGAGGTATTGTTATCTCAAGGGCCCTTTCCGTGTCAGACAGCCTTGGTTGTCTTTTACCCAGGTAGACTGCAGCTGATCTGCGGATAGCTGTGAATCAGTGCTTTTTTTTATCAACTGGAGACAGTTGATGGTGTGTGCTGCGGGGTCTGTGGTCAAGTGCAAGTCCCTGCTATATTTGGTTCTTTATGAGTCCAGAGCAGGAACTATATTTGGTAAGCCTCTTAAGACTATCTTGTGCCATTTCCTCTGAGGCTCTTAGTTACTACAGTGAATGTGGGGCCCATCCAAGTCCTCATCCTACACGCTGGCCTCATGGCCATGGCTGGAGATTTATGTTGTTCTGGACTTAGGTTATCCTCTGTGCTGTAGGGATAGTGAGACCTGATTTTTCAGGTTGCTATGAGGAAGAAATTAAGTCATAAATATTAGTTCCAGGAGTGCAGGAACCCTCTCTACTTTCCCCAACATAATCTAAAAGATAGCTGTCTGCCACTGAGGTTGAGCTGTGCTGACTAGGTGCCCATATTAAAGACACGTGAAGTTATTGCACTGGCATCTCTCACTTACCTGCTTTTCTTTGATAATTTACCGTGTGTCCCTTTGCTTTTAGGGCAAATGCCTGGTTTCCTGAAATGGTGTTTACTTAACTTAAAATACAGCCTTTGCTGCTTTCCTCCCCACCATTTTTTGCCTGGTGATCAGGTTGTTTAAAGAAACCTCCATCCTTCCTTATCCTTTCCCTTCTGGATCTTTGGCTCAGGCAGGGGTAGATTTAGTTAATCAGGACATTCTGTGTTAGTTAAGTTCCTCACTCTACCTCTCCGGGGTACACAAACGAAGACTGGGTGTATTTTGCATGTTTTCCTAGAACGACACTGTGATTCTGTGGCTAAACCAAGATTAGACCCTGCTACTTTTGAAAATCTGACATTTTGCTTAAAGAGTAAACTGTGTTGCTTCCAAAACAACTAGTTGAGTTTAACTTTCCTGTGGACTTGGTCTTTAAATCTGACAACACTGTGTTTTTTCCTTTGGTCTTGTTTAGATGGGAGCACCTCCTTGCTGCTGTGCCCTGACTCGCACCGCAGTGACCTGGCCACAAGTGTTTTGATGCTGCCCATAGTGCTAATTAAACAGTTATTCTCTTTGTCCTGTTGTTTATAGTACTTAAAATTACATCTGTTAGATGATGTTCTCTGTTGTCTCTTATGAGGGTAGCATTCATAAAGAAATGCATTTATCTCTGAGTGTGTGAGTGAGCAGGTGATACCTTCTCGTAATTCCTTGTTTAAATATCTCCAGGTTATTAGTTTAAATGTGTACAGTGTAGGGATGTGAGATGGGATAATCAAAAAAGAAAGTAGAGTGTACTTGGTTAGGTAGCCATGCACCTTATAGTGCCTTTGTTCAGATTAGAGAAGGTGCCCTCTGTCCTACCACCACACGCCTGTGCTCCGTGTTGCTGGAGGACCCTGCATGCGTTCCTGCCTTCATGTGCTGCTGGCGTGGGTGCCCTTCTGCGGGGCACAGCCGGCCACGTGACAACCTGCTGACCTTTATCTCTGACTGAGTGTGGGTTTGGGGGCTGCTGCTGTGAAGGGTGGTCACCTTTATTCTAGTCCAAGTTTCCTTAAGAGCAATCTCTGTGAAGATTAAGATACCTCCATTCTGTTTTCAGGACTCTTGTGGTGCGTCCATCTGCTTCTCCAAAGTCAGATTCAGTGAAAATATTTATCCCCTCTGATTGTTCTACAGAGCTTCTCGATTTTTTAAATTAAATAACAAATACTGTTAGTACGTGTCGTGCTCTGTACATAGCACATACTTTATGCTTAATGCTTAGTTGTAGTATTACTTTATTTAAATTGCTTTAACCATTCATTCAACAAGCAGATGTCCATTCTGCAGGTGCTGCTCCAGGTCAGGGGATACAGACATGGACCGAGTGTATGGACAGCAGGACTGACCACCTGCTGGGTCACTGGGGCGATGCTATCGTGGGAGGCTGGACTGACTCTGCTGAGCTTGCCTAATCTCCGAGCTCTGGGCAATATGTACCCGTCCTCTCCGTCCCTCCCTGCTCAGGGTGTGTTAGGAAAAAGTGCACGGGCTTCGCCACTTAGGGGTGTGGGGTTGAATCCCAGCTGTGTCGTGGGCTAGCTCCGAGCTTTATTCTCTCCCTTTTAAAATGGGAGTAATAAAGTGGTTGCCACATGTCGTTCACATGTCACTGTGAATGAGGCTTCGGCCAAAGTGCTTTATACTTGGGGTTTTATAGAATCCTTGATATAGCCCTATATGGTGTATCTTGTTAACATCCATATTTAACAGATGAGGAATCTGGGGCATGGAGGGGTTAGGAAACTGGTCCATGCTACAGAGCTTTGAATTGAGTCCAGGCCTGACTGGGAGCAGGGGCCAGGGGGTTCTTCAATGTGACGGCGTGTCACCCATGTCACATGCCCGGATGTGCCAGTGTCCCGGCCACGTGGGTCAGAGCAGACAGTAGCTGTTATCATTACTGCTGTTCCGAGTTCAGGCCCTTCTTCCCTGCACTATCACTCAGTGAGATACATTGTAGCTGTTCGATGAACTGTATTAAATTTCATCGATTATGAATTTTTGTGTATGGTGCGTAACTAGCCTGTCTCTAAAGGGAAATGCTTAGTGGAATATCTTAAAATGGGAGAAGTTATGAAAATAGAAAATATTAGTGAGAGAGGCAAGTCAATTAATGAGACTGGGTATTGGAAAGTTGGAAAGAAGTTTAAAAAATGGAAGGGTACAGTCTGGTGGTAGATAACATTTGAAAGTAACCTGGCTGGCAGGTGGCATTTCTGAGCCAAAGAGACAGAGGCAGTGCATTACTCAGGGACGTGGCACCCTTGATAGCAGTGGCGGACAGACGAGGGTGTGCAGTCTTTAACGTTTAAAAACAAATTTGTCTTTCTGCCATCCTTTTCTTCCCTGGACACACAATTGGTTATGGTCAGTAGATTCTGTTTTACCTGATGAAGTTTTTAGTACATTAAGTCAGACTGTCTTGAAAATTGCTGGGCCAGAAAATAAAATGTTTTCTCTATGAAAAGGGGCTTTACTCCAGGGAAGACCACAGCTGTTCAGGAGGAATCTGGAACTGCTGCGTCTGGGAACGTCTATCCCTCCCCACCCTTTCCCTAGCATTTCACCAGCAGAAAAAGAATGTTAATAAAAGTTTGTGATGAAACAAAGCTGCACATTGAGATGTGGCTGCCAGAACTTTTTATCTTTATGGTTCTCTTGAGTTTGGGAGAGAAACAGTTCAGAGCTGCAAATGTATATTGGGAGGAACGTTTTCCATTCTGCTAATAGTCACTTGTTTGGTTTTCCCTTGGATCTATTTTATTTCTCTCTCCATTTGGGTGTTGCTCTATCATAGTTTTATATTGTATTGTAGCTCTAAGAGGGCCAGAAAACCAGATTTGGATGACATGACATAGCCAAGAACACTCTGCGGCAGTGGCTCACCCTGCGAGGCAGGTCTGTAAGAAGATGCTGTGCTGAACTGCTGCCCAGCAAATTGGATCAGCTGAGTTCAGAAAGAAGCTACAGAGGTTGGTGTGGGGGTTCACACCTGTGACCCTAGCACTCAGAGAATCGGATCAGCTGTGCTCAGAAAGAAGCTACAGAGGCTGGTTTGGGGGTTCACACCTGTAATCCTACCACTCCAAGAGGCCAAGGCAGGAGCATCACTAGAGGCCAGAGGTTTGAGACCAGCCAAACAAGATCCCTGTCTCTATTAAATATAGAATAATTAGCCAGGCCTGATGGTAGGTGCCTCTAGTCCAGGAGGCTACGGCAGGTGGATGGCTTGAGCCCGGGAGTTTGAAGTTGCTGTGAGCTAGGTTGACGCCACAGCACTCTAGCCTGGGCAAGAGAGCAAGACTCTATCTCAAAAAAATGAATAACAACAACAAAAATAAATTATATACAAGAAGCCCCCCAGGCTCCTCCTTCACCAGGAGGCTGGGAGATCGGCCTCCCTCAAAGTAGTTTCTGTGTCACTTGACTCTTTTCTGCACCCAGGATTCACAAAAGGTCTAGGATGGCCCTGCTCGGGAACCCTGGGGAGCTTTCTGTTTTTTGATTGTGCCTTGAGATGATGGCTGTCACCATCAATAAAGTGGGAAACCATCAGGATGTATTCAAGAGATCCTAGGACATCTTGAAAGATAAATGTCCGTTTCAGTTAAGCTGGTAGGTCAGTCTTTTGGGGCTTTCCATGATAGTCTAGGACTTTGGTATGGGGGGCCCTTCCTGAAAAGTCTAGGGTTGGTTTTATGTATTTGCTGAGATTTATTTAAAAAATTAAAAATGGCTTCTCCTATAAGGAATGTGAATATTAATGACATGTTAAGTCAGCATAGGCAGTAAATAAAGGTTATTGCATAATTTCCATTTGTTATTCTTTCCCTTATTTCAGGATCTTTCTCCCTATGAAGTTTCAATAAAATGCTTAAAAATCCTTTTTGCTTTGTTGCAGATAGGATACATCTCGAGAGGCTTGCTTTCCCTTCTCTGTCTGATCTATCCGCCAAATATCTTGACTTTACATCTCTCATAACCCGTGTGCTCTTCCTGTGGCTCCACGTGGGAGAGGCATCTCTTTGAAAGTAGAATTTTGAGCAGAGAAATCTGGACATCTGGGAGGGGTGGCCAGGATCCATGGCTCCCTGTCATTTTCCATTTCAGAACCTCCTGCTGCCTCTCTTGGCCCTCAGCTACCTCTGAGGATGTCTGTTTCACTGCTGGTGTGCATTCTGCCTCTCATGTGTGGGGTATTTGTTGTTTAGCTCGGGTATAAACATGTGACCTCATCTGTGAAGTGATGCCGTCGTGTCAGGTGCTGCTGACCTTCCGGAGGTTTCTGTGAGGATGACGTGGCAATGTACAAAGAGGCTTTTTGAGAAGTAGCAAGTGTAGCACAAACAGGCAGTGACATATGGTTAAGTATTACCTTAATTATTGACTTTTACCTCATGCTGACCTCAAAAATTTGATCCCTTTCAGCTCTGTCAAGGGCAGTGTTAAATGCTCATCCAGTCACAAAGCAGATTCAGGTAGAAGTGCAGCGAAGCTGAGGTTTCCTGTGCAGCCTGGCAGCGGGATGCACGGTCGTGGCTTCTGCTCCGCCTCCCCTTTGTGCCATCTTTTCAGCAGATGTGATGACTCTCTCTCCTTTCTTAGATCAGAGTGGCAGAATCAGAGAGCACTGCGCCACTGGCATTGCCATCTGTGCCCACATGTGCTGGGCTGGTGTGAAGGTGGCGAGACAGATGTGACTGTATTCTGGCCTCCAGGGGTTGGCAGTCTAGGAGGAGGAGACCAACAAGCAAACAGATGTCCCTCCTAAAAACAGGGTCTGCCCGGGCAGGTCTTGTCCTTCTCTGGGCATAGGGTTCCTAGCTGCACAGTGAGGTCCCGGACTAGGGGTACAGAATGACTGTGATCACTGAGGTCTCTTCTAATGAGTCACCATTTATGGGTCTGTAATAATCCAGAACTGCATGTCTGCCAAGCCTTCACAGACGGAAATGAAGGAAAGCCACTGATCTGATGGCATATTTTCTTAGCCATTATTGGTGATAAATTTCACACGCTAACTACACTCTCTAACACTCAACGCTAGTATGGTACGGTTTGGCATTGTACTGGAACGTAACGGCAGTACTTGTTCAGTTAACCAAACTGTCAACTTTGCAGAGGTAGCAGAAACGGATGTCTTATGATGACTTAACTCAGGGCACAGGAATTAATGCCGGCATTCCCTACTCTCCTCTGCCAGTCTGCAGTGCCTTCTGTTAGGGACGTTTAGTTCACCTTCCCTTTTCCTTAGAAAGAACTGTAGAATAATAGCACCTAACATTTGTGTCATGTTTGCCTATGTGCTGCCCACATAAAAGCTCATCTAATCTTCTTAACATTTGGAAGTAGATGCCACTATCATTTTAGAGATGTCTTAAGAGAAATGACGCAGCTATTCAGAGATGCAGGCAGATAGCCTCGTGCAGCCACACTTCAATGTCTGCACTAGGCGTCCTCAAACTACGGCCCGCAGGCCACATGCAGCCCACCTAGGACATTTATCTGGCCCGCTGGGTGTTTTTGCCACCACTGCCTGTCCTGCTTAGCAGCCAACTCGTCCCGGGGCCCGCAGTCTGGCCCTCCAATGGTCTGAGGGCCAGTGAACCTGCCTGCTGTTTAAAAAGTTTGAGGACGCCTGGTCTGGACCATCACCGACATGAGAGCTCCTCATTCTGAGCTCCTGACTTAGAACCTGGAAAAACTGACCTGTCTCATGAGGCCACAGATCAAGAAAGCAGTGGGGTCATCTTGTGCTCTAATCTGAGCCAGATCCTGGAGCATAAGGATTCTTACTGTGTACAGGGTTGTTGGTATGGATTCCAATCTCGGGTGACTCACAAACCCTAGAAAATTGCATACATGTGCCTTTGTGTGTCCGTGTGTGCTGTGCTGGGGTGACTGGGGATGAGGCACTAATGGTTCTCTGCACGTTATCAGAGGGGCTCCCACTCTGCCACTGGCAGGGACTTAGCCATGCTGGCTCTTGTCAGCCCTAAATCTGGATTAATGTCCAGGGCTAAAGTTAGGACAAACTGCCCCTTGAACCAGTGGGCGGCTACAAGAACCGTGAAGAGCCAGACTTTCCAACAGGTCCCTCTGCTGCTGAGGTCCAAGTGGACAATGCCCTTTTCTCTCCATGAAGCTTTCCAAATTTTTCAATCATTTTTTCCCCTGTGAAGTTTTGGAACCTGGAGATTTTTTTTGGTTTCATTTTCCCTCTTCTGCTTTTGTTCAGAAATCAGACATCAATAAACTTTTTACAGCTCATCCAATCTAGGAGTTCAGTTTCCCATTTAACTTTTATGAATGTTTTCTTTGTTAAGATGGGTCCTTTCAAACCTTGTAAGAATGTTTTACCATTTACAAACACGAGAATGGGGTGTTAAAACTAGAAAATTCAACTGGAAGCGTGCACACACACACACACATATTCCTAGGCAATTTCATAGAAATTCAGTTCATAGAAATTGCATCTGCAAGAGAAATTTTTAAAAATGTTATTGATGGTTTCATTATTTGTGTTAGCCGTTGGTTGTTGTCTGCCTCTATAGTTGATTTCTGCAGGTGGGTCATGTTAAGCGCTGAGAATAGGTGATAGATCTTATGCTGGTCCAAATGTTAGAGAGATGACAAAATCCGGTCCTGTTTCACAGTGGTTTTGTTACGCTTTTGGTCCAAATGAGTAACATAACCAGTGTTTCTCTTTTGCTGTGATCTAGAAAATTTTATCATCTCTCTCATTGGTATATACTGCAACAGACTTTTAATGTTTTTTTTCAATTAGTTCATGCATTACCCTTGATAAGGCTTGGGTTCAAATTCCAGCTTCGTCACTTACAGACAAACTGCGTGACTTTGGGCAAGTTTATTTAATCTCTTGGAGTCCTTTTTTTCCTTACAAAAGGGGAAAGTCATAATTTTATGTTGGGCAGCTCTGTGAGGAGTGACATCGCATGTCTGTACGTTTCCCACTGGATTTTGCAGAGTGAGCCCTTGATCAACGTCTCTCTCCTCAGTGGTGGTCACTATCCTCACCACTGAATTTCCAGTGCGTGACATGCTGGTGACAGTGCCTGGCACGCAGTGGCCCTGCACAGGCATAGTACCTGGGTTTGGCGGCACGTAGTCAGCCCTCGTGACTGGGTCAGAGGCTGCCAGGGCAGCGTTTTGTTCAGTAGATTAGCCAGGAGGAAGCTGTTGACGGGACAAATGACGGCTCTATCTTTAAGTCAGCAGACTTCAGAACGAGGTGGTGGTGGATGGGAACAATGGGATGTGGCAAGTCTGGGGGGAGGAAAAAAAAACCCCAAACCAACACTGAAGCTGTTTTAAGGAGCCGCAGTTGCACAGTCACCCCCATTTCTAAAATTTTCCTTTTCTCCCTTGAATGAGGAGACTAGAAAGGGGCAGAAAGGTTACCGGTCGTGTTCATTAACTTTCTTTCAAGAACTGCCACATGTCCCCAGTCCCCTTTCCGCCCCCCTGCACCAGCGCTGTTTGGCGGTCTTCTCTTTGCCCTGGAGAAGCCAAAGTGTTAGATTGGTGGAGCTTACTAGATCTGACAGAGAAATTCTTCACGTCTGGCCTGAATGTCTAAGTAAATTTGGTGTACTCCTTGTGGTCTGGGGCAAATGCTGGAAGCTATTAGAAGGCTGAACAAAACCCTGCATTCAAAGACTGCTCGTTTCCTGCTGGGGTAATCCAAGTATCAAACATTAAGAAATATGGGCACGGAGAATGCGGCTGCTGAGCGCAGAACCCACCAAGGTGTCTACGACATCTCCTCAAATGACTCAGGATGTTACTTCCACTTGATCATCTTGAATAAGTGTTTTCTTTTGAAAATAAGGGCTCTACTTTTCCTATCCCACATAGAGATGAGGACTGACTGAATTTCCTCTCGTCAGTCAAATTTAGGAGAAGAAAGCTTTCTCCTTCCCTTGAAGTTCCAGGGACCTTCGTTTTTTGGTTTTGTTTTGTTTTGTTTCCTTCTCCCTTCCTCACAAATTTCCTTCTGGACTCAGAGAGGGCCCTTCATTAGTCACGGCTGTGGGTCTATTGTTTCAGACTAGGCCTCCACAGGGGCTGGAAACTATTTTGTTAAGAAAGGTCTATGGAGGAGCGATGGTTTATCTCATGAAATATCTGAGTTTGTCATAAATGGTTTCCTTTCTGCACAGAAATTTATTTTCTGTGAAATTGCAGGTGTTCTTTTATATACACTTGAAAGGAATAGATTTGATTTTCAGTTCAGGCTTTTTCTTTTTCTTCTAAGAATAATATGCTCTGTGGTGGATTAATTTGGGTTGAAATCAGATAACATTGTTGAAATCACGAGGCATGCATAGTGAAAACCATTATTTTAATTAACTTAAGTGCACTGTATCGTACAGCCGGTTGTGCAGGTGAATGCTGGGACGTAGTGACCACAGACGGCTGTGCTCCTGCGCTTACTCTACTGTGCAGGGACTGTTTTCTCAGACAGTCTCACTCCTGCTAGACTGTAAACTTCTGGCGAACAGGGACAGTGCCTCTTTTGGTATAGTATTCCTGGTTCAAACCACCACATTAGACAATAATTAATACTTTTTAGAAAAGAACAAATGAATAAGACATTTGCACACAATTGAGTGTTAGACCAGGTAGTCTCACAGAATAAAACACTAGGTTTATTGGATTTCCTCTAACGCCTTTGACCGAAACCTTAGCTTATGTCTGGGAGCCCTTTTGGTCCTGATGGGCAGTGGAGTTGAGGAATTCAGCTAGCTTACCCACAGAATCTCCACGAGATGTGAAATACATGCAAAGATAATGTCAAATGGAAAAATTAACCTATTTTGATGGCTTTTAAGGAGTTCTAACTGCTCACGATAGCAAATGACTCCCTTGTCAGCAGAGAGGGGGCCTGGGTTATGTCAGAGGTAGCATGGTGGTTCCCTCGTGGAGAGTTTTTTTGTCTTTTTCCTCAAGTTATTCTCAGATGAAAATATTCCCCATTCAGTAAAAGTCAGAGCAAATTTATGAGCCTGTTTCTGACCACTTGTCCTTTATACTTTACAAGAAAGAATAAAATTTGTTAGGTTACTGTTGGGCCATGTAAGTGGTGGGTAGGACCCAATGTTCCATCCCCCTTGGTTTTTTTTATCTTTCCTCGATTCTGGCTGTTTGGGGGATACTGAACCTGGGGTGAGGGCTGCTGCAGACAGTGGCAATGCGGTTAGTTCTCAGGCTTTGGCTCTCACTGAAGTGGTCCCAGGAGTGGCTGCAGGAAAACCAGTAATGAAAGGTAGCCACAGCAGGGCAGGACACACCATCTTGGGCAGGGTGAAAAAGAGGGTGTTTTGTAATGAAAGGCCCAGAAAAATATGAGTGCATTGCTAACACTGTGATGTTGCTCTTTCTACCTGTTCCTGTGGGTTTACAGTTTCTTTGTTACCCATTCGACAGTTATTTATTAAATATCTGCTCTGTTCTATGCACCACACACTTCAGGGAGTACTTAAAACAGCTAACAAATGAATGTTTGGTGACGCAGCAATGAGTCTGATACGTAAAGGTCTTGTCGGCGAGTAGGAGAGGTAAGTGCGAGGCCTGGAGAGGCTGCCATAGGCTAAGGCAGGGGACAGAGGAAAGCACTTTGGGGTCTGGTACATGTGAGCTCAAACTCAGGCTCTTTTGGCTTGGGGTAAGTTATTGAATCTGGAACTTCAGTTTCTAAATCTTTAAATTGTAAATAACACACACCTTCCTGGGAGGGTTAGGATTTGAAATAAACTGTGAAGGACCCAGACGCTCTTACTATTTTCATGGTCTCTGCCAAGGTACAGAGAACCACGGGAGCTCAGAGGAGGAGCTCGCCATCCACTGGCCATCTGAAGGGGCATGAGGAGGCTGGAAAGGGGACCAGGAGTCTCACAGGGACACACATCTGTGCTGAGGCTGGGATTTGGGAGTGTGGGGAGAAGACTAGAGAACAAGCTGTATTTGAAACTTGTCTTTTTATACCTTTTGGGATGTTTTACATGTCGGCACCTACGCTGCATAATTTTTGTCATTTTTGTTTGCAGTGTGCGAATCAGATAGCTCATTGAAGCCTTAGCGTGAATCCCAATGCCAGGAACTGTGTATTTCTTCTGTTTTCTTTTGTCATCTCCACAACCCTTTGTACTCAGCGTCCGCTGAGTCATCACAGAAGTGTGACCTAGCTGGGCTGAGATCTCTGTGCATTAGGGAAGCACCCTTCCGAGTCTCTACCAGGATCAGTGGTGTTTTGAAAGTGAGTAGAATGATGATATGGATACTCGAGACTGTTATTGTAACAGTCAATAACTCCCAATAATCCGGAATTTTAATTTGTCAGAGACCTTGCTCTTTGGTGAGTCTGGATACACTGGCTTCTTCCCAGTCTCTCCACACTGGCCCTCAGCTCGTTCTGGCTGGGCTGGACTTTGGCATCTGCGCCCACCCTTTGTGTCTGTGTGCCCAGGCTGCCGAGTACTTGGGATAGTGAGAACCTTTCTGTCTTATCAGACCTGCTGAGAAGGGGCTTGTGTCTTACAGAACAAGTCCTCAGAGGGGCCCTCACCACAAACCTCGTCTGCCCTGTTCTCTCCTCTTTACACTTTCTGATCTGAACCTTGACCTTTCAACACACACACATATATATAAATTTTTGTATAGAACGTAACTTTGTGGTGCTGGGTTGTTAAGAAACCCAACCTATGTCCACCGTAGTTGTAGTCTTGATGGTCCTTCTCTGAGTAGGAAAACAATGCCTGGAAGGCTCCTTCCATTATCCCAGAACACGTGTTGGACTCCTGCTAAAGGTGAAATGCTATCCACAGGATCTGTGCCTGAAGGCACAGGTCAAAAAGAGGGAGGGAGAGGCCAGGAAGGGACCTCAGACAAGCATCCTAAGTCTTTTTCTCTAAATGGTTAATGCTTGGCTGACCTGTCATGAAGCTAATTTGTTTATAGTTGTGTCACATAATTATACACTCTACGTATAATATGCTTTTGAAATTATTATTTATTATACAAATATTATAACAAAAACTGAACTCTAGACACAAGGAAAAATGTGTGTGGGCTCAGCACTTGTGTAAGTCAAACCTTTAATATATTTTTGGTGCACTGATATTCCCTATCCATGAATTTGTAATGTGTGCACACGGTGGAAATCATACCGTAGATGCCATCTGGTGCTCTGTTCCCCTCACTGCCCCTTCTACATGCACCATGATATTATTCACACATGCTATAAAAATTAATCATGTCTGCATGCAGAAATTTAACTATACTTAAACAACTCATACATTGAACTTGCAGCATCTAGAGTAAGCTGCCACCCCCATCTGCCCCGGTACTTTCTTTTTTCTTTGTGTTAAGAGTAGGAATTATGGATCATAGCAAGAGTGCCCAGAGTTCATTGTTCAAGACTGTCTTGGTAATTTCATCAGAAGTCTAAATGCATTGCCTATTAGAGGGAAACCACTTTGCTTTTCACATTTAGCATGAGAATTGAGAAGGAAATAATGTTTAAAGAGTTCTATGATGTCCAGAATAAAGTTCTCTACATTGTTAGTTTTAGCGGGGGAAGTTAGGTGCACGTTGGTGTATCATCTTGGGTGGAATCCTTCCTGACATCCTAGGAAGGGTTCTCTTTGCCTCTGTCTCTGCATCTGATTGTCTGTCATTCTGAAGATGAACAGTGTCGCTTCTCAGACGGAGGATGCAGGTGTTAGGTGTATAAGATGAAAACATGACGCTTTCTAGTAGTCCCCCAAGGTGCTCAATGCACTTGCCATTTTCTGGCAGAGTGAAAGGAGCTGGACGTGCTGCTGGGAGTGAGAGCAGGGGAATGGGAAGGGAAAATCAATGGCCTGAAGTCACAGCGGGGGTTCAAATCTTTGGTATGAAATTTGGTGGCCTTGGGCAAATTACTTAACATTTCTGAATCTTTTTATGAGGAGTGCCCACCTCACATGGTTGTGGTGAGGATTAAACCAGATAATGTGAATAATGTACTTAATACAATGCCTGGCATAAATAGTGTGCACTCAGTAGATGGGAAATGTTACTGTGGTCATTTGTCACTCCACATAGTAATTTATTGCTCTCCAAACTGGTAACCCTGGACTTAGGCACTAGTCAGGTAAGTGAACTGTTTTCTGCACTTCAGAATCTACAAGAAGATCGTTCTGGTCACTATAATGAGCGCCCAAGATAGAGTCTTTGAAGCCTGGTACCCACGGGAAAGAGCAATAGACAGGGTAGTTCGTGGTGTTGAAAAAGTTGGAACTTCTGGCTGAGGAAGTTAGCAAGTTGTCTGGGGAAAGCTGGGGGGTTTCCAGTAGTCATGGGGGTGAGTAGAGGTGACGTGGAGAGCAAAGGACTGGCTTGGTTGCTACGTGTGACCATTCTCCTGTGGCACATCAGGAGCCGATACACCCTGGAGTCCTCAGTTGCTCGGTTAGTTACTGGGTTGTAGAGCCTGTAATCACAGCCAAGGGCATCGAAGCAGTAAGAAGAGTGCCAGACAAATGGAAACCAGTTTCTCTGCCCAGCTTGGTGGAGCATTTGCTGTAGGCAGCCAGACAGGCTCCAGGAGACACGTGTCTTTACCGGAGTTCTTCTTTTTGTTTTTTTTTTGGAGCTGTAATTTAAACTGACATCACATGACTTTGACATTACAGCAAGGTCTCTGCAGACTGAACACTGTGTTCATTTTCCCATGCCCATCCTTCCTGGAGACTGATGGATTCATACCAACATGGAAGCTGATTAGAATGGAAACCATCCAGAAAATGATTAGAGAGTTTGAAGCTTTCCAAAACTGGGCACACTGTGTGCTTTATTATTGTTTTAATGAAACTTGTCTTAGCTGGGGTCTCTTAACTACTTGTTTTCTCATTTAACATTGAGTCACTAATTTACACTAATGAGACCCTGTTGAGCTTTGCAAAATACTCTGTTAAACTTGGTGGAGAAATAGAAACAAACAAACTGCCTGGTTTCAACAGAAACTGTCAGTGTACTGTTGTGCTCAACCCCGGGGGTCGCTCACTCAAAGACCACTCACAAGCACAGGTCGATGCAAAAAGCAAGAGGTTGATATTGCTGACGCGCCAGGGTTCCTCGCCGCTAGGGAAGGAACCCCGAGAGGCTGTTACAGGCTGTTTATAAAGCTAAGATTACACGCAGGTGGGGTGAAGTGGGGTGAGGGTGATAGGGGCATGAGGCAGTTTGTGATTGGGGGATTTAAGGCTCGCAGAGTTGCTGGGCATTTTTTTGCTTGAGGAGTTTTTTAAAGCGGTTATTTTCGGCGCTGGTATGAGAAAGTAGGGAGGGACTGGGAGCTGCCTCCAGGTCTTAGGGCCCGATATGCGGTTGGGAGTGTGTGAGAAAGGAGGGAGGGGCTGGGAGCTGCCTCCAGGTCTTAGGGCCCGATATGCGGTTGGGAGTGCATGAGAAAGTGTCTATTGTCCTTGAGCTACATAACTTCGTCTGGTTCCCCTAGTTTTGCCTTTTTATGGCTTAACAGTACCCAGCCCCTCTCTCTATCCAATCTTCCTGGGGACTTGGGATTCTTTAACTCTATCTTTTGGCATTTTTGCATTTTGCATGTATACTTTTGTTAGAAATCAATAAAAGCCTTCTGAAGAAGCCAGAGAATTGCTGCACCATCCCGGTCTGCCACTCGGCGAGAGATAATGTCCACCTTCTCCGGGTTCTGACTCCACATCTTAAACCGGGGTAGATTTTCATCATTTCCCTGTTGGCTCTCAACCCGGTTGGGGTCCATGGGCGATGACCCCCCACCTTCCTCCTTCTTTTCTCTCCCTTCCTTCCTAGAAATTTGTTAAATATTTTTCAGAAGCAGATTTGAAGGTGAATTCCGAGTTCAGCCTAATTAGTGACTGGTGGAATGTCTGTTTTATTTATTTTTTTTTCTTTTTTTTTTTTTAATTGAATGTTAACTATGTACATTAATGCACTTCTGGGGTACAGTGTGGGGTTTTCACATGCATTCTGAAATACTTCCATCGAACTGGTCAACACAGCCTTCATGTCATTTTCTCAG
>CAUYTI010045262.1:0-10445 GCA_963575145.1 Galago senegalensis | reverse complement strand
GACAGAGCCTCAAGCTGTCCCCCTGGGTAGAGTGCCGTGGCATTACAGCTCACAGCAACCTCCAACTCCTGGGCTCAAGCGAGTCTCCTGCCTCCGCCTCCCAAGTAGCTGGGACCACAAGTGCCCGCCACAATGCCCGGCTATTTTTTGGTTGCAGCCGTCATTGTTGTTTTGGCAGGTCTGGGCTGGGGATTTGAACCTGCTACCTTAGGTGTAGGTGGCTGGCGCCTTAGCAGGTTGAGCTATAGGTGCTGAGCCTTTTATTACAATTTAAAAAGCAAGAAGATTGGTGTCCTTCAAAGACAAATTTAGATCTATCCTAAGCCTATTATAAGCTTCCTCTTGGCACTGAATCTGTTTATGTAATATCAAAATGAACTGTGATTTTTTAATTCTGGTTCACATCTCTAGGAATAATCTCTAATTTCATACAAAACCTAATAAAATCTGTTCTGATCCATCCACTTCCAATTGACTGACTTTTTTCTTGATATAAAGTCATGATATGTGATATATTTCTTGATATGTAAGTCATGATATATGATATATTTCATGATATATAACCCTTCATTATAGTGAGGGTTTTATTTTGTAAAATTAAATATTTGATCCAACAAATACATTTAAATTTTTCTGATTTGAAAAGGTTATAAGAAAATTTCAGAGAGCCTTCTCAGAAAGTAGTACAGTAATTTAAAGGTGGATTTTAACCATGGTTCATTTAAAAAAGTGAATTTAAACAATGCCATTAGACAACGTGTTTTCCATTTTATCTTTCAATAGTATCCTTGGATTGCAATTTTGCCATCCGCCCCCCCACCCCCGGTACCATAAAGCCAGTTGTCTTTGTGTTTCTGTGTGATTGCCACAACTGGAACCAATATTCCCAATGTGTCAGTCACATATACTACATTGAAATAAACAAATTGTCGAAAACAACAGGGATATTTCAAATAATCACCATGGCATAACAGGAGATTTGTTTGGGTAAATTGGCACAGCATTCACCAGTTCTGTTTATATTATTTGCCTGCTGATTTTGTTACTGTATTTCTTATTGTTTAATATACAGCAACAAGCTCAGGCACCTGCAGAGATACTCAAAATCAAGCTGGCCTCCAGCTACAGAAAAGCTATTTGTTTGCATTTTCTTAATTCAAATAAAAATTTATTTTCTCTGATTTTTCAAAGTATATGGCACAGCATGTCCAATTTCCACAAAATGTCATCCAAAGAGTGTTGCAATAGCAATGTTGATGTGTCAAAGGAGATTGCTCGGGGGTGGGGGCAGCAGCAGCAGCATTCTTTTCATTGGGATAGGTCCCGAAAACACAAGCATCTTCTCCCAGTCTCACCAGGTGGGCCCAGCTTTACTCTCCAGAGGAGCAGCAGCATAACCTAGTGGGAAGATCTCAGACCCCGGCGGAAGATGAGAGTTCTCCAGTCTGATCTCGAGACTACTAATCACTCACTCAGGCTGTTTCCAGCACAGGGTGAAACAACGAGGCAGTGTAATCAACTCACTGAAAGTAAAAGAAGGAAATGGGGGATTCGGCCTTCTAGAGATTATAACATGTAATAGAACCTTTTTAGACATAATCAAGTGATGCTCTATATGTCATCATATTCCAAATATTTGCTTCTTATCTCAGGCAAAAATAAGACTGTTCATATCTACGTACAAAACTGAAAACTCTGGATAAATGGTGCATATAGATTTAAATAAGTATATTTGTCTCAGGATCTCATGTAATAAATATGACTTTGTATTTCACTTTTGAAATGTTTGCACATTTGTATCTGTGCCTGTACATGGATTTGTTACGTATAGTCATAGGGCTACTTTAAGCCACACACTACATTTTCCAAATATAAACCTCCTAATTTTATTTATCATGGTATTGCATAAAAATATATTTAAATTTTTTCTATTTTTAAGGTCATAGTTATTAGGAAATAATGCCATTTCATGTTACCTAGAAAATTTTGTATATAAATTATTGCAAAATCTTCATTTGTATGAAGCAATCCATAAAACGTTTAAGACAAGGGAAAATATATTTGCTAAAATCCTTTTTTCACCAGAGTATACCTAGTTTATCTTTGCTCATGTGCTATTACCACTATTTACAAATGCATGATTACACAATGGGGACATTTGAGATTGACAGTGAAACTGCATTGCAAATATCAAATCTTATCTATATATTGAGTAAAAAGATAGCTGTATTAGCAGGCATAAATATGTTCTATTTCATCTATGAATTCAGTTGAGATATTGGATATCTTATTTTTGGATACAGAATTTAGAAGCAAAATATACGGTAGCATCGGTGAACAAACACAACAGGAAGAGAAAAGGCACTTTTAAAATTACAGCAATCACCCTGGCCATTCCTATTCCTTCTGGATGGATCTTTAGCCAGTGGTTCATAATTTCACCGGGATTAATTTGCCAGCATTCTGAAGACACTTATCTTATTTTCTGGAATTCAGAAAGGGATCAGCCTCCACACAATCTATTTCACTTATCTTTCAGAGCAGCAGCACATGATGAAAGGAGATTCATGTTGAATGAATATATTTGTCATTGTCCGGGGTGCCTAGATTATATGAATATGACCCAGATGGGTTTTTCCTTGAACACAATGGGACATACTTGTGCATAAATAAATCCCGTGCCATTTAAGAACTATCATTCTCACTAGTTCCCATTTTGGGGTCATAACTGATATATTTACCTGGATCATAAGTTATTTGCCTTACAAGGAGCATATTTACTTAATTATGAAAGAAAAAGTGGAGCTTGTTATGAGCATTGATGCAGCAAACCAGGTAGCGACTCATCTAAATACATTCATTTTTTGATCCGATTTTAATGGCCATGTGCTTTACTAACGGAGCGCCCATTTAGATGCAAAAATACACATGAGTGTTATTTTTCAGCTACCTACACACAGACACATAATTTAAATGGTAGCGAACTAGAAGATAAATATTTCTACATATTTCCGCCCCTCCCTTTACGTAAATGAGCCTGGTTTCTTTGGGTTTGTCTCATTTTATAGATGAAAAGGAAGAGAGAAAGTCAGAGACAAGCAGACTCAATAAAACATAAATCAAAGTGCTCAACTCTCGAAATCTTGATAGATGCAGCTTCCCCAGTAGTGACAATCGAGAGGACACATTTCACTTTTAAACTTTTTTCCATTAGTTTTTTGACAGGAGTACACTAGTTCAGCTTTAATGAGATTCTAGTGTAAAAACTTCAGGGCTAAATAAAAGAAACAAATCAAAAGGCCCGAATGATTGCCATTTAATGTGAAGGAATGGAAGTGCAAACAATCATTGCATGACATCTAGCCGGGCTAGTCCCTGCAGAATGACAGGTAGAACAATTCAAAGTTACTGATCTAAAGACGGAATAACAGCTTATATGTTTGAAGTGCTCCGAAGATGAAGAAATAAAACAGAGGCTGAGATAAGACATGGTTAAACCTTTTAAATTCCATGGCCTATTGTCAGTATCATGTGAATGGTTTTGTACACATTTTTTTTCCCCGAGATCATGTGATGGAGAGAATTAATTTTAGAGCTCGTTTTATGCTTTTATACTTTAGGCTTTGAGATTTTTTAAAGCGAAATAAAAATATCACATGTAATATACTTGCGTAATCAAATGTGTATTTTACCGGTCTGCTATTCTAGTCATTGTAAGAACTCTCATTTGGGGCTGTATTGGTAGGTACCTTGACACTGTTGGTGTTTTGCTTTGATTCGAAGAAACATTGATTATTTTCATACTTAAAAATAGATTTAATTTTGCACTTTCCTTTTCTTTATTCATTTTGAAAAATAAAATCACCCATTCCTTGTTTTTTCAAGAAGTCTATTTTTTATCAGTGAAATAACCTATTCTAGTTACTGCTGGAAACAATAATCTGTAATTGACGCTTTCAGTCCTAATTTGGCCTGTCCCTACTTTTTCATCTCAATCTAATCTAAACCTATTTGAGCAAATAAAATGATATTTACCTCATCCTCTGTTACAAGCTTTCAAGATTACAGGCTTCAGGAAAAATCAATACAAAATACCAGCTTAGCAGCAGGTCTGCGCTCAGTGAGAACGGTAACTTTTCTTCCCGGTATTTCTGACTCTCAGCTATCACGGAGTGAAAGCAGAACTCACACCATGAAAAAGAGGGGGGAAAAAAAGCAAAAGAAAAAAGAAACCCTTCCGCGATGCGCTGGGTGCTGGGTGAGTGGCCACTTCCAGTTTACAAGCCAAAGCGGAGCGTGTGGTCAAGCCCCCAACCTTTAACTCTTGTTTCTGCACGACGCACCTTACAGAGTTCACAAAAAGGAGGTTCTTGACCTCGCAGATGATTTTTTCAGACTCAAATACCATCTTCATTTATTATTTATTTGCTTCAAGCAGTTGGGACTTGAGGTATCATCATACCTGACTGGTTGATTTAAGGAAGTGGCCACCTCTCTGTGGGGGAATCTCATGAGAATAAAATCCTATTACTTTCCAAAAAGATTACTTCATTAACTTCCCAGAGTAAGCTTTTGATGAAAACATTAGAATGTTGAGTTTGTAAACAACCGAGAATTCTCAGAAGCATTGCCCTTTTTTCGAGGTTTCAAATAGAAGCTTATTTTCCTTTTTTTTTTTTTTGGTTTGTGTCCTTTTTAAACTTCAGACTTCGTGAACACAAATAGGTTGGTTCTTCTAAGCAGAGTCCTTACTGGAATATTGAATTGTAGCATGTCTATGCTCCTTAATGGTCTGAAAATTAGAATTCTTTCCACCTTTTCAAACTTCTTAAAGAATTTACTTTCTTTTCTCGCCCCCATCTATCAACTTCCTTCCACTTTTGAGGAGAAAAGTTTTGAAGGTTTTATGGACATAGATGAGTTTATCTCTATAAGGTGTTGAACTACACAGTAGGAATACTTTCTTTTTAAAAGCTCAACTTGTAGACAAACATACTTGAAGAATTATAGCATCCTTTCCTGCAATTAAAAAAGAGTGGCAGAAATGTCTAGGAATTTTTTTCCCTGGCACTACGATAGAATACGAACCACGATAGAATTCTAAATAATTTTTGAATAAAGGACATGTGTTATTTCTTACATTATTAATTTGTGTCACTTTTAAGAACAGAATCCAGAGGGGCCAGTCTTTTATATTCTCTCTCTCCCATTGAAAGAATAAGAGTTGTCTTGGGCCACACATTAAACACACAAACACTAATGAAAGCTGATTATCAAAAAAAAAAAAAAGTCTGTGCATATTTTTTGTGATATCTAACATCACAGGAAAGCAAGAAAGGTCCTCACAAAATCAGCATGCAGCCCACAAAGACTACATGTTGAACACCCTAAATTGTTGTCCACAATTAAATAAACTACTACTTAACAAAAACTAATAGTAAGGACATATATGACTGCTTTTAATTCAATAATATCTGACATGATAAGGTACTTCTCAAGATATTTATTGGTCAGGTGGGTTGGCTCACACCTGTAATCATGGGAAGCTGAGGTCAGGGCATGGGGGATTGTTGTTGCTCAGGAGTTCCAGAACAATAACCCTTCTCTACTAAAAATATAAAAGGCTCGCCAGACATCGTGGCAGGCGCCTGTAGTCCCAGCAGCTACTAGGGAAGCTAAGGCAGGAGTTTGAACCCAGAAATTGGAGTTTGAGGCTGCCATGAGCAACGCTAGAGCCATGGCACTCTAACCTGGACAACAGAATGAGACGCTGTCTCAAAAAAAAAAAAAAAAAAAAAGACGAAGAAGAAAGAAAGAAAGAAAAGAAAAAGATAGTATTTGTTAACCCTTTGATGACGAGAAGCATTATATAGACTATATATATATATACATATATATATGTACACACACACACACACACACACATATATACATATATATATATTTTTTTTTTTTTTTGCAGTTTTTGGCTGGGGCTGAGTTTGAACTCACCACCTCCGGTGTACGGGGCTGGCGCCCTACAACTTTGAGCCACAGGCACTGCCCCAGACTATAGTTTTTTAATTTTAATCTTAAATTTATACAGTTAATGAATAGTTTCAAGAGATTTCAGAGGGTTTTTTCATTTTTAAAAATTTCAATTTGTTGTGAGGGTACAACCAGGTCACAATTTTTGAATTTTTTAGGTAAAGTCCCTCTTGTAGTTGTGTCCTACACCCAAAAGGTTGCTATATGCCCCTAACTTGTGGGAACGTATAAGTGGGAACAGGTGTGCTATACGCCCCTGCCTGTGTCTTTTAAGTGGGAACACACAAATTCCCCCTCTTTTACCCCCTCCCTCATTCCCCCCTTCCACCAACTTAAGTAGAATTAAGTTTTTCACCTATGTGGGCCTGTGTTAGATCATCTACTAGCTTCATAATAAAATTGAATCCATTGGATACTTACTTTTCCATACTTGTGATACTTCACTAAGAAGAATGTGTTTCAACTCCATCCAGGTTAATATAAAAGATATAAAGTCAAGCAATCAATCTCATCTATCACCAGGCAAGAGACATGAATGGAACCTTCTCTGAGGAAGACAGACAAGTGGCTAAAAAATACAGGGAAACATGCTGATGCTAATTCTCCTTAATCATCAGAGAAAGGCAAATCAAAACCACCCTGTTACATCACCTAACCCCAGTGAGAACAGCCCACATCCCAAATTCCCAAAGCTGCAGATACTGGTGCAGATGTGGAGAGTAGGGAACATTTTTACACTATTTGTGAGACTGCAAACTAATACAGTCTCTTTGGAGAGATATATGGAAAATCCTCAAAGAACTCAAGGGCGGTGCCTGTGGCTCAAAAGGGTAGGGAGCTGGCCCCAAATGCCAGACATGGCAGGTCCAAATCTAGCCTCAGCCAAAAAAAAAAAAAAAAAAAGAACTCAAAATAGACCTTCCATTTGACCCTACAATCTCACAGCTAAGCATTGACCCAGAAGAAAAAAATCATTTTATCATAAAGACATTTGTACTAGAATGTTTATTGCAACTCAATTTATAATCACCAAGATGTGGAAACAACCTAAATGTCCATCAACTCAGGAATGGATTAACAGGATTAAAAAACTGTGGCATATGAATACCATGGAGTACTATTCAGCCATTAGAGTTTCTGAGTTTTTTGCAACAGATATCACTATAGGTCAGCAGCTGACAGTGTAATATTCCGTTATGCTATGAAGCCACTGAGAGGCTGAGAAACTAACTCCAGAAAGGGAGTTGTTCACCAAAACCACTAGAAATAAAAGGTTTTAAGGTTTTTACTGTTACCATAAAGATGGTTTTAAACCTCCCATCTAGTGTAATTGTAGAGGGCCATTGTATGGTGTGTCTGTCTCATCGAACTGATAATTTACTAAGTTAGAAGAACACCCACACCACCACTACTTTCTGATAACATATTTTTTTATATTAAGGAAAAAGCATGGATTCAGTGGTAATTTTTTAGGTAAAGTCCCTCTTGCACTTGTGTCCTACACCTAAAAGATGTGCTATATGTCCCTAACTTGTGGGAACGTATAAGTGGGAACAGGTGTGCTATATGCCTGTTTGTTACATAGTTTATGTAACTATTTGTTACATAGTTTCAGAAATATTTAGTACAACAAAATAATAATACAGTGAAAGAAAATAATTTTGATTATCCTTTGAAATGTAGCTTTATGTGTACATTTGTGACTGAATGTAGTCTTTTGTGTATCCTTTGATTATCCTTTAAAAAGCAGCTTTATGTGTACATTTGTGACTGAATTACTAGATAAATGCATCAAAACAATTCCCAAATTCTCCAATACTATTCTCCCATATCATCACTAAATAACCCTATCTCGGAGTGTTCATAAAATAAAATTATCCCCTAAATTTGGATAAATATATAATATATCCCAAACTGATACCCAAGCATTTTAAAAAAACTACATGAGAGCATGCAGGGTCTTTAACTTATTGTCCACAATTATAGCGGCAAGATTATCTTACTTGGCAGCTGATTCATCATTATAATGGCCTTAAAGTAGTATCAAGCAGAACTGAAAATATGTATACATGTGCTAAATTCAAAAGTTTTATGTTCTGAACACAGAATAGTAATTTCTATAATTTTCTCTGAAACTTGAATAGTATACAATAAATTTCATGTACGTATTGTTTCCAACAGTTAATAAAAATAGTTAAACAACTTTCTTTTGTTAAACCACTATGCTGCTACATGATATATAAAAGCATTTTTCTTAACATATAGTTTAATGTGAAAATCACTAAGTCAAGCACTATTGTGAAAGTGATCGTTACTAAAGTTAGTTGAATCAGCTAGTTTAACATATCCATCACTTTCATTGTATATCCTAACATCACTTTGTACCTCATAAATATGTACCTTTATAAAACTATCAATATCCAATTTTAAAGACTATGTAATTTAAAAAAAAATTTAAAAAATCAATTGACTACCAAGTCACCCAGGCTTTTAAAGTAGCTTTAGATATGTAAGAAAATAATTATAACTTGAACAGTATTTTTGGTTCTGCATTTAGCTAGCTTTTTTGTTCCAGACCTTATATGATAATTCTGAAAAGTACTATTCCTAAAATCTATTTTCTAGTTTACTTACTATAAAAGCAGAGTCTTCTTATAGATAAACAATCAGTTATAAATAGTGTCAGGATAATTCCATGATTCCTAATTTGGGGGGAGCAAATTCTTTCAGGAAATTTAGAGGCCTTCATATTAGAACTTTTGCTATTGAATGAGATGGGAAATTCAAGAGCTAAACACAATCATTTCTTATTAATTTGAAATGATTGGTGTGAACACAGCAGAGTGTTAGAAATAATATTGCTAAAAGTTTCCAAACTCCTTACAGACTTTGTCATTAATTCTCATATATCACTGTCAGGTCAGCAATAAGTATCAGCAATGTCATTGTCTGAACCACAAATCCAGAAAAGGAAGGGATTAAATAACTAGCCTATGGGCCACACAGTCAAGATGACTATCATCTGTTCAAAAACAGACCCGGTCTGCTTCTGGCTCAGCAGGACACTTCAGCAAAATGAATTGAGGTAGCTGCTCAATTTCTGAGATGTAGCCAAGAGTGTTTCGATGACCTTGTAAAGGAATGAGAAGCTATGGGAAAGTTATTGACATGGTTTCAGTGATTTGGAAATTTTGTGAAAAATAACCAATAATAATATATAGCTGTTATAAATATTTCAGCTAATATGTTTATGATACTATTTTTTAAAAAAAGAGCCCATGACCCCCTTACTTTTTTTCAGAAGTAATAGCATTTCACAAACATAGTTTTGATTTGTCCAAAGAATGGTTATTTGTGATTTTTGGCCAATCAAAACCTTCATCCAATTTGAAATTATAAAAGTCATTTGTAGGCTGGGTGCAGTGACTCGCACCTGTAATCACAGCCCTTGGAGAGGCTGAAGTGAGAACATTGCTTGATCTCAGGAGTTCAGGACTAGCCTGAACAGCAATGAGAACCTATCTCTAGAAAAAATGGAGACAATTAGCCAGGTATTGTGGTGTGCACCTATAGCCCCAGCTATTCGGGAGGTGGTTTGCACCTGTAGTCCCAGCAACTCAGAGGCCGAGGTAGTAGAATCACTTGAGCCCAGGAGTTTGAGGTTGCTGTGAGCTATGATGATGCCACTGTACTCCAGCCAGGGAAACAGGGTGATACTCTGCCTAAAAAAAAAAAAAAAATCATTTATACTTTTAGGCTATCCAAATTCTAACAGGCAATTTGAGAAATGTAAGAATATGAGAGGTATTTTTAGTAATTAGACTTAAAAAAAAAAGATGAATTAAAAAAAGCAGGAAAAGGAAGTAAGCAATCTAGGGTTAGTTCTACCAACATGAATTTAATACAATTTAATTTTGAATTTTTCCTATGATAAAAATGTGAGAAAGCACACAGATAATGTGTATATCTCTAATAGTCTCTCTTTTTTGTTTGTTTGTTTTTGTCTTTTATTAAATCATAGCTGTGTACATTAATGCAATCATGGGGTACAATGTTCTGTTTTTGCATACAATTTGAAATGCTTTCATCAAACTGGTTAACATAGCCTTCATGGCATTTTCTTAGTTATTGTGTTAAGACATTTATATTCTACACCTAGTAAATTTCACGTACCCTCATAAGATGCACCATAGGTGTGGTCCCACCAATGGCTCTCCCTCCACCCATCTTCCCTCCTCCCCTCCCCTGCCCTTCCTTCTCCTTTCCCCTTTTCCCTTTCTTTTTGGGCTAGAATTGGGTTATAGCTTTCATAAGAAAGCTATAAATTGGTTTCATAGTAAGACTGAGTACATTGGATAGTTTTTCTTCCATTCTTGAGATACTTTGCTAAGAAGAATAACATTGATGGAGCTGGAACA
>CAUYTI010045261.1:0-37431 GCA_963575145.1 Galago senegalensis | reverse complement strand
TTTTGACATACTTTCATCAAGCTGGTTCACATAAATTTCATGTTATTTGCATAGTCATTGTGTCAAAACCTTAACATCCTAGTTCTAGAAAGGTTCACTTGTACCCTTGTTAGACAGAAATATAGGTGATCTTTCCGGTTACCCTCCCCCCACCCAGCCACTCTTCTCCCCTCCCCTTCCCCTCCCCATATTTTTGGGTTAGAATTGAGTTGTTTCTTCCATTTGAGAAGTATATATTAGTTTCATAGAAGGGCTGTGTACATTGGATACTTTTTCTTCCATTCCTGTGATACTTTGCTAAGAAGGACGATATTTTTATATCAAACTAAGCACAACACATATTCCGCTTTTGAGACCTGCCCTTTGACTGGGGTGTTTTGAAATAGACCTGCTTTTTCCACCTACTCTCATCCGTCTTGTGTGACGAGTTTCTGTGCTCATCACTGTGCTAAATATTCAAAACAATGTTATAAATAATATCGAATAATGTTAGGAATTAATATCGAAAACATCTGAAACTAGATTATCTTTAAATATTTAGGAGCCGTTTGGGGACGTCTTTTGAGCTCACTGGAGACAGTGGGAGATGGCCAAACCTGGTCTCACACTAAACGAATTTTGCATTAAGAAGAGAACACCTTTGTATTTAAGAGGGGGACATCGAATTTATAATTTGGCGTTTAGCAGGTTTCCTTCACTTAACAACAAATCTAAGAGTAAGAATGTATCAAAGCGTTATACATTAATTTATAAAAGAAGAGCTATCAGCTTCTGTTAAGTCTAACTTATAAATTCACACTAAAGTGTGAGAGGTAAAATTTCTGAGATGGAATGTGGGTTGTAGCCCCAAGACTCAGCACTGGAGTTGGAGATATCCAACAGTAGCATTTCCGAGTGATCCTGCAGAGAGACGTTCATTTGCCTTACAGAAGAATTTCGCTTGGTGGCACACTGAATTTGAGCTCCAATCAGGCCTGGACTCTGGTCAGCAAAGGAATAAAAATACAACCCTTCACTTTAGCATTGTCAGAGAAGAGGCTGAGGACAGCAAGAAACAAAAGTTGCTGGAGACAAACAGATGGTCAGGTTAGAGAGAGCTGAGAGATGGGTGTGAGAGTGTGTGCCAAGGAGCACAGACAGAAGGCACGTCTGCAGCAACAAACCAAGCCCGCAGTGAGGATTTGGCCGTGAGTAGGCAAGCATTGGGGGAAATCAATTACTGGACATTCTGTGTGAGTAACTCCATGCTCAGATCCTGCCCGTCACCTTTAAAGATTAATACAGGCTCTGACAGGAGGACGCAAGTCTCCCAGCTAAGAATCTCTATGCCCCAGCATAAGACAATATTTCAGTTTTTAACGTGTAAATGTTCTTATTGGTTCCATCATCAGGAAAAGAGGAGTCTGGATCTGTGGACCTGACTGTATAGTGTTTATCGTTTATTGGCTGGAAATGGATCCTTGAACAAGATGGGAATTTTGTCCTAAAGTGAAAGATCAGACATTTTGAACATTGCCTGTTGTCTTTCCTCCTGTTTTCTTTTTAAAACTACCTTCCTAGTTACAATAGATACTTTCCCAACCTGTTAGTTTCCTATTGCTGCTCTTGAAACACATGTTTTCAACGTAGTGCTTAAAATGGCTCAAATGTATCCTCTTACAGTTGGGGAGGTCAGAAGGCCACAGTGAATTTCACTTGGCTGAACTCCTTCTCAGATCTCTGGGAGAGTCTGGTCCCTTGCCTTTTCCAGCTTCTAAGGGCTGCCTGTATTTCTGGGCTCCTGGCTGCCTTCCATCTTCAAAAACATTAGCATGGCATCTTCAAATCTCAATATTTCCATCTCTCTCTCTGTGCCTGTAGCTCAGTGGTTAGGCCACATACACTGAGGCAGAGGGGTTCAAACCTGACCTGGGCCTGCTAAACAACAATGACAACAATTAGAAAAAAATATCCAGGCATTGTGGTGGGTGCCTGTAGTCCCAGCTACTTGGGAGGCTGAGGCAAGAGAATCGCTTAAGCCCAGGAGTTAGAGGTTGCAGTGAGCTGTGACGCCAGAGCACTCTACCAAGGGTGACATAGTGAGACTGTCTTTCCAAAAAAAAGTCTTTCTCTCTCTTTCCTTCCCTCCATCCTTCCATCCTTGCATCTTGTTTCTCTGATTCTGACCCTTATAAACATCCCTCTTACAAGGGCCTGTGATTTCATTGGCCCCACTTGGATAACGCAGAGGTATTTCTCCATCTCACTACCCTTAGTATCATCCCTAAGGGACTTGGCGATATTCACAGATAGTCACAGATCCGAGGATTAAGGCGTGGGCATTCTGGGCAGGGGGTGTGTGTAGAGGGGAACATTATGGTGCCTACAACACGAGCACTGTAACAGCATTTGATTGAAGTTCGTTCATAACTAACTTCACCTTTAAGATAGAGCTTTGGTGCCCAGTATGAATAAACTTAGGTAGACACTATTTTTATAGACTGTTGGGCAACAAGGCCAACTTCTTTTGGGTGACTTACATGTAAGGGATGGCAGGTGAGCGTATGTGCCTGTGTGTATGTTTAGGGTTGGGAATGATAAGTATTTCGGGCCAATAGACTACCAGATCAGAAGTACTAAAAACTACATGACACTCTGTTTATTGAAGGAGAAATATCTTTTAGTTTTAAATTATATTTTATTAAGAAAAATGTTTGTGGCTCGGCGCCTGTGGCTCAAGTGGCTAAGGCGCCAGCCACATACCCCTAAAGTGGCGGGTTCCAATCCAGTCCTGGGCCCGCCAAACAACAATGACGGCTACAGCCAAAAAAAAAAATAGCCAGGCATTGTGGCAGGCGCCTGTGGTCCCAGCTACTTGGGAGGCTGAGGCAGGAGACTTGCTTGAGCCCAGGAGTTGGAGATTGCTGTGAGCTGTGATGCCACGGCACTCAGGGGGACAGCTTGAGGCTCTGTCTCCAAAAAATGAAAAAAAAAAAAAAGAAAAATGTTTGAGCATAAGGATCAACTCAGAAAACATTAATGTTAATGGTCCTGATTTTATTTTAGGCAAGTGGAAATTGCTTCATTAAGAATGTATATTCAACAAAAGGCATATTCCAAGAAGTTATCTTGTATCTTTATAAAGTAGAAGCATGTCCATGAGAATTTTGGCCTAGCTTTTAGTTGCTAGAATATTAACATATGGATATGTTTATAAAGTAGCAATTTGAAGATAGTTACTTACAGTTTGCCTTAAATATGACATTCCTGATTGTAAACTAGTTAGTCCTTGGCTTATTATTCTTGTTAGTGTCTGTTTTGCACACACACATATATATATTAATTTATTAAATGATAGCTGTGTACGTTAATGCAATCATGGGGTACAGTGTGGTGTTTTCATATACAATTTGAAATATTTTCATTAAACTGGTTAACATTGCCTTTATGTCATTTTCTTAGTTACTGTGTTAAGATGATTATGTTCTACTCTTAGAAAGATTCACTTGTACCCTTGTAAGATAAACCATAGAAGTGATCCCTCCAATCACCCTCCCTCCACCCATCCCCCCCAACTATATTTTTAAAGAGATAGTCTCACTCTGTTACCCAGGCTGGAGTGCACTGGCATTATCGCAGCTCACTGCAGCCTCAAACTCCTAGATTTGAGCAGTCCTTCCTGCCTCAGCTTCTCGAGTAACTGGAATACAGGGGCATGTGTCATCGTACTCAAATAATTTATTTCTCACTTTTTTTTTTTTTAAGATAAGGGGTCTTGCTATGTTGCCCAAGCTGGTCTCAAACTCCTGGCCTCAAACAATCCTCCTGACTCAGGCTCCCCAGGTTCTGAGATTATAGGTATGAGTTAGCGTCCCTGGCTGCTTTAACTAAGCTGTTGATTACATAAGGCCAGATAGTGCACCCAGCAAAATCTATTTCCATGTAGAAACATTCTATTATAGATTTGTGACAATCCAGCACTAGCTGCTAATATTTTAGCCTGAGATGGGATTATAAAGAACTCTAAGAGGTGACATTTATAAGAGAATAATGCTTGAGAATATGACACCAGGGGCAGATTACCTGAGTTCAAAGTCTCTGCTCTATCGATTCTTGGTTGTGGGCATTGGGGAAGTTACTTTACTACTCTGTGAGGCCACCTCATTTGTTCTTTAGTTTTTATTTGCACAGTACCATTGATACATATAGTCCCTACTGTACGAGGTTACTACCGGTATTAAATTAATATGATGTAACTGCTGATAACAGTTCTTAGCACCTGGAAAATCCCTCTCAGGAATTAAATGGTGAATCAGTCCAAACGTGCCATTAATCCAAGGTAAGGCATTTCCAAAGGTTCCATCATGAGTGTTTTGTACCTAAATACTTTGGCATTCTTGGCTAGGCCTAAGATTATATTCACTGTAGCTATTCAAATAATCTTCCATATTTTTAATAAATACGTCCTGCTACCAAACGTCTTCGATGAATGTATTTCTATTCCTAGTTCCACTGAAAGTTGAGAGAAAAAGACATTCTACTGTTGGAATCAGAAAACCTTGCCAGGAGGATCTTACTTTCCAGTGAGGTGGTTCTCTTGGCCACACTGGTTTGTTTCAGACAACCCTATCCCTCATTCGACATCCGCTACAAATACTTACCATTTGGAGTGACAAAATATTAGTGTCAGTCATTAAATAATAAAATGGGGTATCAGTCTATTTCCTTATCTGGGAGTCCTTACTTCCGTAGCTATTTTTTAAAGTCCCTTTTCCTCTATACCTAGCTTTAAAAAAACAAGACCGTTCAGGCTGTTTTTGCTTTTGCTTGTTGGAATGAGAAACCATAAGAAAACAAAACCCAGCAGAATTTCCTCCAGCCAGC
This sequence comes from Galago senegalensis, assembly GCA_963575145.1. NCBI lineage: Eukaryota > Metazoa > Chordata > Mammalia > Primates > Galagidae > Galago > Galago senegalensis. The sequence goes on along the minus strand of CAUYTI010045261.1, from coordinate 32,568 downwards.
TCAAAATTCTCTCTTGCTTACCTGTAGGGAAGCAGAGAAGTCTTGAAAGGAAATGTTAATTTTTGGAGCAGGTGTGGCACAACTCCAAAAATAACAGTATCACAGGAGTATGGTGGTGAAGGTGGCTTGTTTTGTAGATGGTATGGGATCTGCGGATAGGTTTGGCCCTGGTGCCAGTAAACCGTGAGGAACTGATTGTGGGACTTTAACAGTTAGTGGCGCTCCCTCGAAATTGAAAATTCAAATTTCAAAGTCGTGGAAGAGAGTAAAGAAGGAATATTTTCGATTGCTGCTTAGTCACAAGGACTAGAAGATATTTACATGAAATGATACGATTCTTCTTTCAAAATATCTTTTCCTAGTGTCTTTGATTTACTAAACCTCAGGAAACTGTCATGAGCTTGGTTTCAAGTTCAGGTGTATTTTAAGGAAAATTAATATTCCTGCTTAAAAGTTCTTCCTACATGACTCATCAGAACAATGTTCTGAAATAGCAGAATCAGCATTTACATCATATTCGGGGATTCGAGCTATTGAAAGGAATTTTTAAAAAGTCACTGGGGCAACTATTTATAAAGACAGGGACATTCAGCAAGGTTTTATATGAGTGAAAAAATTGTGCAACAACGAATAGTATTTTAGTGTAAGAATATTGTCATTATGGGGGGAAGTGGTTTGAGGCACAGCTAAAAGCGTTGGGATGGAATAACAGTAATTACGGACTTCCTATATTGTGTAAAGTTCCAAGGCCTTTGTATATATTAAATCATTCAATCTTCGCCACAATCCTTTCACGTGGGTATTACTTTTATAGAATTTTTTTCAAAAAAAAACCAGCTACACATCGGCCCAGAGTGGTACAAGTAGAGCTGATTTTCAAATCCGGCAATCTCACTCCTTTGATAGTTTTTTGGTTCCAAAGCAAGAGTTAGCTGACAAACCAAAATACCCAACACTCACACACACACACAATTTTAAACAGGAGTTTAAGCAAGAACACTGATGGCTCTGAAACCATCTGAAATGGCGGAATAATTTCAGAATCCTAGCAACCTATAGTTTGCATTATCCTTCATGCTGAAAGGACTCTAACTTTTGAGGCACGTGGGACCGCATTTTCAGGAAAGAGGTATTGTAACTAGCCGGACTCTGGTTTCGAATCTTTGGTTTATTCGTCTGTTTCTCTGGTTAGACGGTCCGGTGAGGCCTGGAGCTGTGTCTTAACTACTCCCTTCTCTGAACTAGGTCAGTGCATGATCGATGCAAAATACACATTGTAGGAAAGAAAGGATGAATGAACCAACGAATAGATGAGTTAACTGTCTTTTCATTTCACCTTTCCTAATTTGCTCTCAGTTACTGCACACACTGTTCTGTGAAGGTGAAGGCCCTCTGGTGTCAGGGTTACTTGAAGCTATAGCGTAAAGGATGCGGAAATAGCCAAGGATCTTGCCACTGGCAATGGTGGGAGTAAGGATCCAGTGTTGAGATACCATCCAGCCATGAGTTTGTGAAAGGGCCTGGGATATGCAAACTTGGGGCAGAAGGTCAGGTGGGCTTCAGCACTGAAGGTTTTGTGGAGGGTGGCCAGAAAGGACAGTAGACAGTTTGTTGCGACTAGGTTGCTGTGGGTCGGGAATGGCCAGGTGAGGCTTTTGGAATGTGGAGCACGAAGTTGGTGAAGAGGCAAGGACAAGATGAAATAAAGAGCACCCTGGAAATGGCAGGAGGTTTTATTTGGGAAGATGCATCCAGGGTCTTCTCATAAAGTGTTTTGAAAACAAACACAGCTGCACATGAAGAGTCCCATGAGCCTAAGAGGAAATGAATGCCCAGACTGTCAATGATGGATGACTGATTTAGGGACCAGGAAAGCTTTTCGGTGGAAAGCTTTCCTTAGAAAAACAGAGAATGACCATTTGGAGGAGATAGTTCAAAAATGCATTCCCTGAGGAGGGGTGAGTCCTCTGCTGATGCTTGTGGTTGCTTTTATAGTAAACGTGATAATTCAATAAATGCTGTGTAGATGCTGCTCAAAGTCTTTACTCTTGATTCTCTTTACTCTCTAATAAAATTGACCTTCCAGATCTGTTTCCTCTTAAAATGGGACCTACAACATCCTCCGGAATAGAATTCTTACCGCTACGCTGAAGGAAAGAGAGTGATTTATATAAAAATAACATTTTGGTGAAAATAGGGACAACTGGAATCTCTTTCAATCCACAAAAATTCCTGGTTTGTCTACCATGTGGTGTGCACTTAGTAGTTTTATAGCTTGTCCCATCTCTAGGAGCCTGTTTACACTACTTTATTGACATTTGATGAATTAGTTTGAGTGAATGCAAAAGAAATGGCTAAGTGTAACTGGTGCATCAAGGAAGGATAGGTATTGCTATATTATATTCTGGGTTCTTTTTTCCCCTCCCTCTTTTGTTCCTTCCTCCTTTCCTTCTTTCCCTCCTTTTTCCTTTTCAAGGTAGCATCTCCTAATGTAATAGAACACAAGGTAACATCTCCCAATGTACTAGAACAATGGGGGTCTTAAACGAAACAAATACTCATGCAAATAAAATTGCCCAGCACCTACTTAGTCTTCCTGTGAAAATGGCAGCTTGCAAAACTTTAACACATTAATTGTTTACATGCAAATAAATTCTGCTCAGTACAAATGATCTTTATCTGTTTCTTAAAAGAAGCGCAACAGGACTTTCCCTTGGTAAATGTTTTTAGTATTTAGAGAGGTTTCTTTGTAGGAAATGCTAAATGAGTCATGCCAATGAGTGAAAACAAAACAAAACAATCTCAGCGTATTCCATGACTGCAGAGTGGAGAGACAAAGACAAAAATTTTTTTCCCCAGTGAAACTGATTTTTTGCACCTGCCAATTCTGTGTTTATATTTCCAGCTCTTGGAGATCAATAGTTACACAAAGGGGGATATTTTAAAGTACACTAAAGAATATGTCATGCATCTTATAAGGGTACATGTGAATCTTTCTAAATGAAGACTATCAATGTCTTAACACAATAACTAAGAAAATGACATGAAGGCTGTGTTAACCAGTTTGATGAAAATATTTCAAATGTATATAAAAAGAGCACACCGTACCCCATGACAGTCTTAATGTACATAGCTATGATTTAATAATAAAAAAAAATGTCCACACAGGACAGTTCCTCAAATAACAGAAACTTGAAGAGCTAATTCAATTTACAAATTTGCAGGACTAGATAAGAGGACACGGAACTTGCTGATGACACTAATTTTCTTTGAGCCCATTCTTCTGATTTTATTTCACTTACAGAAATTCCAGTTTGTTTAATACTCAGATTAATGAGCTATAATGTTTGGGGATGTATCCTGTAGTCAAATATTTCAAAGGATATTTGAATCCATAGGAAAATGGAAAATGTTCTGTAGTCATGGTTAAAATTAAATATGCACATAGTAACATACTTATAAATACAATAGCATATGTTACATAAAATTTAAAACAAAATGTAATTATCATACACAAATGCGTGTCTCACGTACCATACCCACAATCACACACATACATTTTCTCCTAACCCTTACTCATATACGTGAATAAAATTTGGTGAGTTTATTTTTTGTTTTATATAATAAATTAATTCACATAGTTTACTTGGAATCCAAATTCTATGTTTGCGGCTGCCATTTGAATTAAAAATATCTTTCTCATTTCTTCTGATAATATTCTGTGATTATTAAACCCACCAAGATCTTATATTTTTTTCTTTTAAAACCTCATGGCTATAGTTATTTTGGTGTTTAGAAATAGAAACAGGACTTTTGTTAAGTCACTGAATTACTGGTTGTTAACTCTGAGGGGGTAGGGTGGCATCTGTGGCTCTCAGAGGAGTAAGGCACTGGCCCCATATGCCAGAGGTGGTGGGTTCAAACCCAGCCCGGCCAAAAAACCCTGCAAAATGAACAAACAAAAAAAACTTGGGCGGGGGGGGGGGAGTAGGCAAAGGAAGCATATGCCTAAAAATGACTATGTTAATGAAAACTTCTTTAGGAGATTTTGAGCCTATTGCTGTAAATCAGTGCAATATTGTTTTTACAAAATTTATGCAGTGAAAAATAAATACCAAAAATGAGGTCTCCTAAAATCATATCAAATTTAATTTTACCTTATAATAACTTATCCCCAAATCATTCTCTCTTTCCAAATGACCTGTTCTAAAACTCTCTCTCTTTTTTTTTTGTTGCAGTTTGGCTGGGGCTGGGTTCAAACTCACCACCCTCAGTATATGGGGCCCGTGCCCTACTCCTTTGAACCACAGGTGCCGCCCAAAACACTCTCTCTTCTTCTCAGATGTGTTTTACCTTAGACTTGTATTAAGATTTCTGGGAAATAGATGAAGCAACAATTCTTAAAGTAAATCCATACGTTTTTTTTCCCCCCGATAGTATAATGATTCTATATTAGAAGCATTACCTTGAACATAACTTTGAAATTGATTTGGATTATGCTATTGGAATGAGAGACAACAGCTGAAAGAAAATTTTGCACAATGAACATAAGTGGATGTATTTACTTAAATAAATAATGAAGAATGCTTGGGCTTAATTCAAGAATCAGCTAGGAGAGCTAAATAAACAAAACCGTGTTTTCTTGCATACATTTAAATCATTTTGGCAAATGTATGCTATTTTCTGGTAATTATGGTACACAGTATTTTATATCAGTTTGGCTAATTACAACTGTAGGTAACAGAAAAATCTCCATTCATGACAGTAAAACCATGAAAAAAAATGATTATCTCATATAAAAAAAGCAGTCTAGAGGCAAAATTGTAGTATCCTAGGCAATACAGATAAGATCTGCTTTAAATGCTTAAAAATCCAGCAGTTGTAAAACAAAGGTTCAAGGTTAATACATGGGGCAAAATCAGTATCGTGGGCTTTTTTGTCACATTATCAGAAGTTTGGTATAATGGTTATTTCTGATTGGAATCAGTTGTATTCAAATTAAGTGAAACACCCTCTCATGCACTCACTAAACACTTATTGATTGCCTACTGTCTGCAAATTTCAGAAGTACAGGATGTTTTGCTATTAGAGTGCAATGGTCCTGCCATCCCTTGAGGATAAATTATAATATGTGAACTAACAAATAGTAGTTCAAATCTCCAAGGGTAGTCCTTTATATATATTTTGATTATTTACACTTAGAAAAATGTGTATTCACCTACTAATGGGAAATTCTCCCCTTTTCTGTGTTGAGAAAACAAAACATTCACTAAAGTTTTTACCTCCAATAATAAGACATCTTGCTGTTTTCTTTTAGCCGGGGTAGTGATACCCGAGTTTGGTCTTCAAGGGTTCTTGGTCTGGGTGATTCAAGGAATCAATCCATGGGACCACAGATTTGTATACCACAAATCCTGGTAAACAGGATTTATTTACAGAAAAGAATACAAAAAACACGAAAGCTCCTGGCAGAGAGAACTCAGGTCAGGGAACAAGCTCTCTCACTCCATCTCTCTGTCTCTCCCCTAGGCGTTTAGCTTTGGAGTATATATAGTTGCAGGGAGTTATTTAGCCAGAACTTAATAGTTACATTCAGTGGGAGTGGGTCCTCTAAAGTTACATTCAGGAACTCAGTTGTTACATTAGGCCTGTGGCTGGAACTCCGTTAATGAATGGCTACAATCCATTTCTGCTGAGGCGAGGTGAACGAGTGCAGTAATGAATGAATACAGTCCCTTCTGCGGGGGCAAGGTCCATGAAGGTATCAATGAATGGACACGGTCCCTTCCGCTGGGGCAGGGTGAATGAATGTATTAGTCCATTCATGGAATTGAGGCCGAGGAAACCTACGTGAAATTGACCCAGGCATGAAATTGACCAGGGCTAGAAAAGGTGGGGTTCCCTGGTCAGCCAGAAGTGCCAGGGGAGGGAGACCTAAGGTGCTGGTGTCTCCCGGGCAGTTGTCTGGCCCCTGTGGTTACTGGAGCCTCCTACGCCCTCCCCCCACTCCCCGCCCCCAAATCTCCAGTCTGCAGGTTCCTCTGCTGGTTGTTGATGTACCAACACTGCCAGGCTAAGGTGGCGGGTCCTCCAGCTCTGCTCAGCTGTCTGGGGTGCCACCTGTCCTGTAGCAGCGCGGAGCCTAACATTTATAATTAGCTGCACTTTGTTACTTTTTCTGCTACCTGTCAGGCGTGACTTGAATTACTTCATTTCCTCCCATCCTTTCTAACCTTATTGCCGGGATGTTGGCGTAGAAGTAGCATTCAAGAAATTAAAGGGTTCTTGGTGTTTCAGAGATGCTCAAAATTTATTCTTTGACAGCTTGATCAGGAGTGTTAGGACCCTGCCTATGTAGGACCCCACCATAAATGAGAAGATAAGTGCCCAGTCTTTATTTTTCTGGGCATCATGACTCAAACAGGCTATTAACTAAGCAACTGTTCTCTGAATAGTAAATAAACAGGCAAATGACCAAAGCTTCAGACCTGACACTAGGGAGGAAAAGGACTTATGTAGTATAAAATTTCTCTTTCAAACAAATGATCTTCCTTAGCTAGTAGTATAAAACAATAAAATGTTTTCAGTATGAGATGGTTGATGTGACTAAAAATGAGAGGATTGATAATTAGAAAACTGGGTAGAGGAAGGGAAGGTGAGAACATTAAAAAATAATGAAAGCTAATAAATGTGGGTACATAATCTATTAGGACAAGAAACAGTGTATTAGAGGAATAATAAAATACATTATTTTGTGCTACCATATATTCAAATATTGAATAGAGCACTGTACTTTTTTGCATTTTCCAAACCAACTATCAAGACATTTTCTCAGTAGATATTGGAATTGTAAAATCAATAAAATCATCATTTCCGTACTCAACTGAGAAATTCTTACTATAGATAAGTAGACAAATACAAATAACTGGTCATTGGACATCAGTTAAGTTTCAATTAGCATGTATTTGGGAGGGCCTGCATGCTTAAGTAAATATCTTGTACTTATGAGGTGGTGCCTGTGGTTTAAGGAGTAGGGCACCGACCTATATACTGGAGGTGGCAGGTTCAAACCCACCCCTGGGCCAAAAAAAAAAAAAAAAAAAAAACCTGTAAAAAAAAAAACAGGAAGTAAAATAAATAAAAAAGAAAATAACTTCTATTTCTGAATTTGAAGATGTTTCTACTTAATTTTTCTTGAGAACATAATATGAAATTGAATTACATTAGAACCTCTATAGCTGACCACCTTCCTACAATACCACCTCTTTAAGTTGACCTAATTTTCCATAGACCAGGCCCCTGTCTGTTGAGCAGTTTGCTACAGTCCCTTGGGTGGTCAACTTACAGAGGTTCTCCTGTAGTTATTTTAACTGTCTCCTCTATTACCACGATCCATTATATTTCTTTAAGCCGTTGTCTAAAGTTTAGGAATAAATTAGGAATGCATGTAGAGGGAACGTCCACGTATTTAAAGGAGATCATTGTAATTTTTCTTGTTTTATACGTTTGCTAAAAAGCCAGAATGAGATCTGTGGTCTCAGATGCTAGGTAACAGAAGGAGGGATAGTAATTAGTGAAAAAGAAAGTTTCAGGGTGACATGTATCAAGGTGGACAGAGAAATTTAGTTTTTTCTCTTATAGCTCTTCTTGGGGAATAGAGTACTAGCTAGGTTTATGACCAGCCGATTAAAGAATAAATTACCCTAGTCCTCCTGGCAGCTAGATTTGTTTATGCCATTTGGTTCTGAACAATAAAATATTAGCTGAAATGTAGATGTGTCTGTCTAGAATGTTCACGGGCCTTCTGGGCATAAACATTCACTTTGGATCAGGAGGGGAAGCCTGGTTTGAGAATAGAAGAGCCAGAAAGTAGAAAGATACTTGGCCCCAACTGGAGCCTCTACGTCTGCCTTGGGAGATTGTTTCTCTTTGGGTTACAAGGCGTGAGAGAAACTAACTTCTGTGCCGTTCAAGTCAGGATAATCTTGGTCTTTCACCAAAAGAACAGCTAAAATGTGAAATTCTGCTTTTAATTTATTCATAATGCAGAAGCTTATATGCAGTCAGAAATTGTTAACCAAGTTGCAGATTATAAGGCTCTAGGTGATTTCATATCATCGGGAATAACTGTAAGTATCTAAAATACAGCTGAATATGCGATCATGCTTTTGTGTGGTTATCAGACTGCCTCAAGTACTGTCAGCCAATAGAATTTATTGTGGAAATAGAAAAGATTATATTCTAAGCTGTCCGGTATGATAGTTATTTTATTCTTTTGTCTCTTTTCTATTCTTTCTCCCATACCTCCTTTGAGAAGTCTTAGTAGATAGATATACAGATGTATATATGAATATATATTCAATATATATACACTCAGATATACGTGTGTGTAAATATAGACAGAATAATAGATTTTCCTTTTTTTTTTTTTTTTTAAGACAGAGTATCAAACTGGCGTCCTGGGTAGAATGCCATGGTATCACAGCTCACAGCAACCTCAAACTCTCGGGTTTAAGCGATTCTCTTGCTTCCGCCTCACAAGTAGCTGGGATTACAGGTGTCTGCCACAATGCCAGGCTATTTTTGTTTGTAGTTGTCATTGTTGTTTGGCAGGCCCAGCTGGATTTGAACCTGTCAGCCGTGGTATATGTGGCTGGTACCCTAGCCGCTGAGCTACACAGGTGCTGAGCCAAGATTTCCCTATTTTAAGATACACAAAAAGAGTACTTTAAACAATAGAAGCGTACATATAAGTCAACCTAGAGGGGTGGTAATATCCCAATGAAATACTTGAAAATTTAATGATGAATAGAATGTTTTTCTAAAGCAGCAGTTTCCTTAATTATTTTGATGTATCTGTTTTATGTTAAAACCCAATATATTTCATAATTCTTAAACATTTCTAGTGAAACTTTGGAATTTTGTCCAGCCCTTTGGTATAGATATGTTGCCAGTACTGATCCTTCAGTGGAAATCTCAAGGGGCATCCTGGAGAAGGCAGACTTCCAGCCTTGCCCGTTCCTCTGTTTCTTTCTCCTAACTCTGATCTTTCAAATACATAAGTCTAACTTTATTTCAGAGACTATAGGTTGTTTTCCTAGTTCCCGAATCAAAATTGTCATAATTCTGGAGCTATCGCTCCTAAATTCTGAGATCCAATTTCCACCTTCTAGGTAGCCAGGTGATACTTGTGTCTGGGAACTAAAAGGTTCCCTAAGACATAAGAGGGACTTGGTGATGTTAGGGCTTTAAGGCCTAACAGGCACTTGGACGCTTCAATTTTAGTCTCTACTCGCATTTAGGGGCCAGGCAGGAAACAGCAGGTATATCTGGAGTTTTGATGGGAATTGAATAAGAGGACTATGGCGTGGGGACTGATGATGGAAGTTGAGGCAGGCAAGGATTAGCAACTGGGGATCATGACCAGGCTGGACTGGAAAGGAAAAAGCAGTACAGCTGCCCCAACTCACTCATCCCCCAGCCCTGGGATTGTGGCTGTCCCTTCCAGAACACCAAAGCACAAGGGATCAGGTGAGGAAAGGGCCTCCTCTCTCTTTTCTCTCAACCACCCCTACTTCCCTCTTGGTGACTTTCACTGCCTGCCCCCAGTGAAGACAGAGTGTGAGAGCTCTAGGATGATGAAATTTTTGAGGATCAGCCTCCCAGCACCTAAAAAAAGGTGAAAAAAAGGCAGAAAATGAGTGGGAGGTGAAGAAGAACTGATAACTCCATTCCCAGCACAAATCCCCAAATTGGATCTTGTCACGAAGAATGAAATATATATCTTTTTTAATTAGGTGGCCCTCCCTATTTTGTGGGCTATGGAAACACCTGTTTTAGTTTTTCAAATCAGTGAGGGTTTGGGTCTGTGATCTTACCCTTTGCCCTAAGTAGAAAATGTTCACATTTTGTTGGCTTTTTTCTTTTATGCGTAATTGAGATGTTAAAAAGCCTTGGGTAGTTACCATGAAATGGGTTTCGGTTTCCCACCAAAAGTGCTCCTAGAGAAGGCACCTAAGACAGGATCAGTGTTCCATTCTGAAGCGATGGGAAATGGGTAATTTCAGTTTCCTTTCATGAGCAAGTGTGCTAAGGAGAATTAAACATTTTAAGCACAGTTGTCTAGGAAGTATAGAAAATAGGTAATTGGAATGTGCTGTGGAAATGACAGGGGGCAGTAAATAAAATATCTGTATTTTCAGCACAATAAAAATAGTTAACCACCTTCTCACTTTACCTTTAAGCATGTAAGTAGACTTCGTGTTCTTTCCCATAAGAATTCTTCCTTCTGTTTGCTTTTCATGGGCCGTTATTATGGACTATATATAGTAATTACACGTGCTCCCATAATACAGCGGTTCTCAACCTGTGGGTGCTGACTCCTAAGACCATCAGAAAACGCATCCTGCATATCAGATATTTACGATTTATAACAGTAGTAAAATTACAGTTATGAAGTTGCAACAAAAATAATTTTATGGTTGGGGGTCACCACAACATGAGGAACTGTATTAAAGGGTCACGGCATTGGGAAGGTTGAGAACCACTGCTGTGATACATGTTAGGGTAATAAATGCTAGCTAGTAAAGTTAATTTCTGTGAACCCTGAGTAGATTTTGCAGTTCAGACTGTAAGTCATAGCTGAGCATGACCATAATGTCTGGCAAAGCAAGTTCTTCATTCAGAATTCCCAGTCTTTGTAAATAATTGGGAACATTGTACTGGCCTGTCCTACCCGATGTTTTCCTAAGAAACATAGATGGAAAGGAAAACGTATTAGTGATTTTCCTCCCTCATTGGCAACTTCAAGGCTATGCAATAGGATCACTTTGACTTAAATTCAACTCCCTGAAACTTTCACATCTAAATTAAAGCCCTCTACCAGGGGTCCTCAGACTTTTTAAACAGGGGGCCAGTTCATGGTCCCTCAGACCATTGGAGGACCGGACTGCGGGCCCCGGGACAAGTCGGCTGCTAAGCAGGACAGACAGTGGCAGCAAAAATACACAGTGGGCCGGATAAATGTCCTCAGCGGGCCTCATGTGGACAGTTCAAGGACACCTGCTTGAAATCACTAACACAAAAAACAACCCACAGATAATACAAGATCATAGGGTATCTCTGAGTTATCAAAGGCACAGAATATTACACTGTCATGCACCACGTAATATTTTGGTCAATGACTCATTCCATATATATAGTGGTCCCATGAAATTCTACTGGAGTGGAAAGTTCCTATTACCTAGTGATGACCAAGCAGTTGTTACATCACAGCACAAACATCACTTGTGTTTGTGGCGATGCTGGCTGGTGTCAGCAGCCCTACTTGGCTGCAGTGGGTACAGAAGCATTGCAAATACAATTATGTACAATACTTGATGACTAACAACTATGTTACTGGTTTATGTGTTTGCTATATGTTTTTATTGATATTTTAGAGTGTGCTTCTGTTTATTAAAAAAAAAGTTAATTGTAAAACAGCCTCCAGTAGGCCCTTCAGGAGGTAATCTAGAAGGAGGCCTGGTTGTCACAGAAAATGACAGCTCCATGTGTGGTCTTGCCCCTGAAGACCTTCTAGTGGGACAAGGTGTGGAGATGGAGGATGGTGACCTTGACGATCCTGACTGTGTGTAGGCCCAGGCTACTGTGTGTGTTTGCATCTTAGTTTTTTTTACAAAATGTTGAAAAAGTAAAGAAAAAATAATTTGAAAATCCAAAATCTTTTATAGAATATGAAGAAAATATTTTTGTACAACTGTAGAATGTGTTTGTGCCTTAAGCTGAGTGATATAACCATGGAGTCAAAAGGTAAAAAAGAAAAAAAGTTTATAAAGTAAAAAACAAAAGTTACAGTAAATTAAGGTTAATTTATTATTGAGGAAAAACTAAAAAATTAATGTAGGCCAAGTGTACAGTGTTTACAGAATCTCCAGTGGGGTATAGCAATGGCCTAGGCCTTCACACTCACACACCACCCACCCATGGACTTAATCAGATCTAACTCAAGTTCTGCAGTCTCCATTCATGGGAAGTGCCCTATACAGTGGTGCCATTAAAAAAAATTGATGCCATCTTGGGCAGTGCCTGTGGCTCAGTGGGTAGGGCACCAGCCCCATATGCCTAGGATGGCGGGTTTGAACCCGGCCCTGGTGAAATTGCAACAAAAAAAAATACCCAGGCATTGTGGCAGGTGCCTGTAGTCCCAGCTACTTGGGAGGCTGAGGCAAGAGAATCACTCAGGAGTTGGAGGTTGCTGTGAGCTGGGTGATGCCACAGCACTCTACCAAGGGTGACAAAGTGAGAATCTGTCTCTACTAAAAAAAAAAAAAAAAAAATTGATGCCATCTTGTACTTTTTATATATTTAGATATTTTTAGATGCACAAATACTTACCATTATGTTACAACTACGTATAGTATTCAGTAACTGTATAGAGTAGAGTTGTTATATACAGTACAGGGTATACAGCCACACACAGTACAGGCTTATGGCTTGTGAGCAAGAGGCTACCCCACACAGCCCAGGCTATACCATCCAGGCCTCGGTATCTGCACTCTATGATGTGTGCACAGTGAAGAAACCACCTTATGACCCATTTTTCAGAACGTGTCCCTACAGATAAGTAGTACGTGGCTGTACTGCACTAAATACAATGTTAAATTTCATTTCAATGTATTTTATAGTTTGATCATCTAGGTTTGGGGTATTTTTTGGTCAGTTCACAGATACTGTTGACATCTGGAGAAAGATTTGTGAGATATCAAGTACACATATCTAGTATTATTTGATGATGAAAAATTGTTTTATAGGTAGAGGTGTCTTCTTTGAGATTTTTGCTGTTTCCTTCATTCCATAATGAATAACATGGTTTTCTCGTTATAGTTAAGGATTATACTGTGAATTATGAGCCAGGAAAGATTGTCCCTGTGTGTATGGGGCTCACCTGTTACCCTTGGAGGACATTTTGCTAGGCCTGGGATATTCCATAGGTTCAAAAATAGATGGTTGAAACATCAAAAATATTAGAGGAAAGGTATCAGAAGAGTGAAAAAAGAAAGCACAGCTCTCCCAATGGTCTTGTTTTCCCTCTAGATTGAAATACAACTTTTCATTTTACATTTTTTAAATTCTTCATGGAGTTATGAATTATATAGACAGGAACACAAACAGATGTGTTCAGATAATAGCAGCTTAGCTAGTGACCCATTGTCCTAGCAACTCCTGAACAGTTACCTGCTTTTTCCGTGACATTTTAGCATATCAAACTAGTCACAGGCTTGGCATCTGTGGCTCAAGTGGTTAAGGTGCCAGCTACATACACCTAAGGTGGTGGGTTCAAATCCAGCCCGGGCCCACCAAACAACAATGACAGCTGCAACCAAAAAAATAGCTGCCTGTGGTCCCAGCTATTTGGGAGGCTGAGGCAGGAGACTCGCTTGAGCCCAGGAGTTGGAGGTTGCTGTGAGCTATAATGCCACAGCACTCTACCCAGGGGGACAGCTTGAGGCTCTGTCTCAAAAACAAACAAACAAACAAACAAAAAGAAACTAGTCACTATACTATGGATTAAAGAAGCATTTTTGAAGAAGTGATGTTTCAACATTATGGTTTTAGATAAAGACACAATCACCGGTTGGCTTAGACACTGCTGTTTCTAGTCGGAGAATATCACGGGGAACAAATTTGAACTTCACACAACGCTTGTATGAGCCAAAGCATTTTGATTGGCCAAGTATATAATGAGAAGGCTTCTCACGTTCATGGGCACACACACTATTTTCCTTGAGCTCTCTTGTATTTGGTCCTTTTTTTTTTTTTTTTCGCTGTGGGGGGTTTTATGGTGTTGCATCTTTTATTACTTTTTTTTTAAATTAAATCATAGCTATATACATCAATGCATTTATGGGGTACAATGTGCTGATTTTATATACAATTTGGAATGTTTACATCAAATGTTAAAACAGCTCTCACCTCACTTAATTATTGTGTTGAGACATTTATGTTCTACTCTTAATAGATCTGACATGTACCCCTGCAATAGCACCCTAGGTGAGGTCCCACCTATTGCCCTCCCTCCACTTTGCCTCCCCCATTCCCTCCCATCACTCTGATCTTCCTCCTTCATCCTGGGCTATAAATGTGTTTATCTTTCATGTGGAAGTGTGGGAGATTATATATTGGTTTCATAATAGTACTGAGTACATTGGGTACTTTTTCCTCCATTCTTGAGATACTTAGAAGAAGATGTTCCAGGTCCCTCCATGTAAACATAGAAGAGATAAAGTCTCCATCTTTTTTTAAGGTTGCATAATATTCTGTGGTGTACATATACCACAATTTATTAATCCATTCATGGGTTGATAGGCAGTTGGGCTTCTTCCATGACTTGGAAATTATGAATTGGGCTGCAGTAAAAAATCTGGTGCAAATATCTTTGTTATAAAGTGATGTTTGGTCTTCTGGATAGGTTTTGGGATTTTTGTGATGTGGGCTTCTCTGACTGGAGTTAGATGGCATCTCAAAGTGGTTTTGATTTGCATTTCTCTGATAATGAAAGATGATGAGCATTTTTTCATATGTCTGTAGGCCATGCTCCGGTTGTCTTCAGAGAAGCTGTATTTAAAGATAGTTTAAATACAAGATAATAATACACTCTCAAAAGACTGAAACTCATTGAAGAGTAAGGTGAAAGTAAATAGAGTGAAACTTTATCCTACTTGACGTAAAGACTATTGACTTCCAAATGGTTGTTTATCCCTTACATAATGTGTTTTCATTGTTCAATGGACACTGTTTTCTCTCTGTAAAAAAAAAAAAAAAATCTTGGATATTTTAGATTAAAATGAAACACATCATAATTTTTCCCTGTAAAATGTTTTGAAGTATTTTTCTTTTAAAGGATTTTTATTAAGTGGAATGATTTTCTTTTCTTTTTTTTTTTTTTTGAGACAGAGCCTCAAGCTGTCCCCCTGGGTAGAGTGCTGTGGCATCACAGCTCACAGCAACCTCCAACTCCTGGGCTCTAGCGAGTCTCTTGCCTCCGCCTCCCAAGTAGCTGGGACCACAGGTGTCCACCACAATGCCCGCCTATTTTTTGGTTGCAGCTGTCATTGTTGTTTGTCGGGTCTGGGCTGGGGATTCGAACCCACCACCTTAGGTGTATATGGCTGGCGCCTTAGCCGGTTGAGCTATAGGTGCCGAGCCAAGTGGAATGATTTTCAAGAATAAATGAGCAATGCCAGTTGAGAGAGCAGTTGTGAGTGTGTGTGTGGCTGTGCGAGAGAGACGAGACGAGAGGATGTAGATTTCATGTTCATTTGGATATCCACACTTCTTATTCCTTCATTGTTTTAGCTTACCATGAGCTACAATTTGTATGCTGGCATCCTTTCTTTTCTTCTGTGTTTTAACCTGTTAATAAAGCCAAATTTGTAACTCCTTTTAAACTAGATCATGGTAAATGTTGCCTTGGATCGAAGGTAGCATTCATGTAAAACAAAACAAACAGGAGACGGAGGGTAACTTTCAGAATAAGTCTTACCTTCAGGAAATGTTTCTGAGGCTCAAAGCACATAGGATTGCAAGCAATATTTCTTAAAGGGAGTAGCTTGTCAATGTAGCAGTAACCACAGCACCCGCATTACCTTTACAGTTTTGAAATAATGGATAAAGATAATGAATATTTACTTAGATAACTAGGCAGATGGTGGAGCTGTCTGCACATTTGAAACACTTAGATAAACTGGGAAAGGTAGGTGTGAAATATCTCCCTCTTTGTAGTGAGACTATTACAGTCACGATTAGATCTCCTGGACTAAAGGCTGATGATGTTTTCTTCATCGCGAGCAGGGCTGTTTTTCTTGCAATGATCTGTTTAAATCTTTAAAAAAATCCACTGGCCTGGATGTAGAGATAGTTAAGAGATCCACAAAGAAATCTTTTATAATCAGTTTTAATTATTTTATACTGTAGCATAGGGAAAAATCTGTATATAACATAGCCATTAAACAGAATATTTTGATTGAGCTTTTGGTGCTGGTGCCAATTGTCCCAGCCAGTGATCTTTCTGCATAATCTAGGAAACCGTCCAGTTACTTTACAGCCTCACAGACCTGTTACACGTAGTATAGGAGCTGGTGAGCTCATAACTTCTTATTTTCCTCTTTCATTCTATTTGAGAAAATTATCTTTACTTGATCCTGAGAGACGGCGTGCTTTCTAAGTCTGTTTTTATTTCGCCATTTTATCTTAATTTCTTGGCCTTCTCCTGTAATTAAATTGGCAGAATTATGTTGTCCAGGAGTCTGTCACTTTTTTTTTTTTTAATTTTTAGGGCTATACCAAAAGACCGCTCACTTTCTCTTTGATTCCCAAATTACTTCCCAGGCAAATGACTCTGTCCACACTGTGGACCCTGTAGAGCAGTGGTTCCCAACCTTCCTAAAATGCCACAATGGATTTTCATTGTTAAAAAGGGGTCGCGACCCACAGTTGAGAACCGCTGATTTAGAATGTGAAATGATGTATTCCCCAGCATGAGTTGTAAACCGTGCCCACTACCAAAACAAGGCAAATGACTTGTCATTTTTGCTTTCCTGGTTTACTGTTCTCGGAACATCTTGAGCGATTGTGAAAGTTCTTGACATGGTGAAAGTTCTTCACTGTTTGCTTTCTGGTGATGCCTCATCACACATCACAGGTAGAATTATGACAAAGCTGTGAAGTACTGAGGAACGATACTAGGAAATGCAAAATCTGTGATCTCAGTTCTTATTTTCACCTTTGTAATTTTGTTATCAGTGGAAGGGAACGAGTTAAGGAAAAGAGATCTAAGGAGGAGTTAGTTCACTATTACATCAACCTTTCTAATTCCCTCTACCTTAAAATAACTATTGACTGGGGGTAGCACCTGTGGCTCAAAGGAGTAGGACGCTGGCCCCATATACCGGAGGTGGTGGGTTCAAACCTGGCTCTGGCCAAAAACTGAAAAAAAACCCAAACAAAACTATAAACTGAAGTTATCTTCCATTTTTTAAATTTGATTTTCATCAGATTAACAGTATAAAAAATCTTTACTTACAGAGGTTATTATTTAAAAATCTGAATTTATCATATTTTCCAAATTGACTTCACTGTTTAGCATGAATATGCTATATGCTAGTTAAAATAAGTAATATTTATTGGATATAGAATTTCCTTTATATGCAAGGGTTAAAATATCATTTGTGAAAAATGTGTTTGCATCTCTATTTTTTTTTTTTTAACTTTCCCTACTTTTTGTAACTTTGGTCAGGCTTTGTAACTGTTACCTCGGGTGTGTGGGCTGTGAAGAATGCGCAGGTTATCTGAAGTCAATGGCTTCTCCAGGCTTTGATTAAAGCCCCAACGTGCTAAAATGGTTGTGAAGAGTGGGTTGAGAAGGAAAGTGCTTTAGAGGCGTTTCATGGCAGAAAGCAGAGATTTCTCCTAGGTTCAGGAGGAGAAGGGAGTGTCCTGCAGAAATGGTGAGGAATGCAGAGGGAAAGGTCAGGTCCCACTGAGCACCTGGCAAACCTGGGTGCCAAGCTCAGGGCTCACAGGCACAAGTGCTAAGGAACAGTGAGATCTGCAGGATGACATCAGTGTTGGATAGATTGGGAAGCTGAGCCTTCAGCTGGCAGGGGGATTCACAGCTTCCATAACTGAGATGGAAACTAGAGGTCTTCCACACGTGGAAGGGTCACGTGGGCAGCTCAGAAATCAGCATTCCAGGCAGTTCACTCACAGGGGAAGAGCCCTTACCTCCTTGTTTCAGGCCATAGAACGAAGTCTGTCGGGATTAACCCTGGGTTTAGCTCACTGATGTTTGTCCATTATACACTTGAGAGGTTTGTCTTGCTTGAATATTGACCTTCAGCATTGACATGAATTTCTTTTTTTTTTTTTAAATTAAATGGCTTATGGGCCTATCAAAATTTTGCAAATTTCTTCCATTATTTTCCTTTTTGTCCAATAATCGTTTATAATGTGTGTACATTTCCTTATCAACTAGTTGATATTGTTCACAACTATAATGCCAGCACTCTGGGATGCCAAGGAAGAATTGCTTGAGCTTAATTAAGCACTTGGGACCAGACTGGTCAAGAGCAAGACCCCATCTTGATAAAAAATGGAAAAAATTAGACAGGTGGCCAGATGTTGTGGTAGGCACTTACAGCCCTAGCTACCCAGGAGGCTGAGGCAGGAGGATCACTTGAATCCAGGAGTTTGAAGTTGCTGTGAGCTAAGCTGATGCCATGACACTGTAGCCTGGGCAACAGAGTAGGAGGTGTTGTTAATATTTATAAATAAAGCAAAAAATTTCATATTCCAGAGGCTGATCGACCTAGAGTATGGCTAGATTGCTTGCTGGTTAGTCTCCTGGCCAAGCCACTTCTGCTGTGCTCAGGCCTCAGCCTCATTTTTTGTAGAATCTATTTCAGTCCACCTGCAGCCTTGATTCCTCTTCCCTTAATAATCAAAGCTATGAGGTAATTATAGCCCTAGAATATGGGGAGAGGGAGGGGAGGGGAAGGGGTGGATTGGTGAAGGGAGGGTGATGGGAGGGTTTGCCTCTATGGTTTTATCTTACTAGGGTACAAGTGAATCTTTCTGAAAGTAGAATATAAACGTCTTAACAGAATGACTAAGAAAATGACATGAAGGCTATGTTAAGCAGTTTGATAAAAATATTTCAAATTGTCTATGAAAACACCACACTGTACCCCATGATTGTATTAATGTACACAGCTATCATTTAATAAAAAAAAATAATAATTGCTGTGAGAAGGACATCTCCCCCTTTCTCAGGGTGTATTTTTGACCATCTAAGGCACATCAAAGTGCCCTTTGTCACACTGGGTTTCTTTATTTTACAGGTATACTAATGATTCTATATTATGATTTGATTTCAACTATGGCTTACATTTGATTTAATGTATTTTTTCAAGAATTTTGAATTGCTATAAATGGAAAGAAAAATAGTTATTACCCCCCAAGTTATTTCCTAGAGTAAGCCTCACTAATTATAAACAGCTCTTAATATATATTTATTTTTTGGTAAGATTTACTTATCTCAGGAAATTAGTTTGCTTCTTTATTGAGAAAACCATTTTATATTTGTTAATCTCAGTATTTTTTAAAATTGATTGCTTTAAGTTGCTCATGAAGTTAGGTTAGATCCTATATTTCTTCTATGAAATATTTCAAATTTCCATGGTTCTTTGAACATAAAGCTAATAGGTGTAAAAGCTAATCTTTAAAGAAAAGCATGGTATATTTAGATACAGTATAATGCTTTTTAAACATGGAAATTCTTCTTTGAAATTTTTCAATTAGACTTTTTACTATTAAATGCCAAATATGTATAGAAGTACAGTTTCATCCATTAAATAAGAAATCAATGTCTTTAAAATTAAAAATATAACATGCACATGAAATATAGAAAAGGTAGATAGCACAATTCTATGGCTAAGAAACAGATAACTCAAGACCGAGGGCTCCATTCACACTTAAGTAGAGAGTAACTTTCATGCTATAGGGTAGAGGGTGAGTGAGGTTAAAATCTCAATATTTTAAATTACCAGACCTTTTAAATTAAGGCTCAAGTTTTATATGTAAGAATGTTCACTTAACTAGATAGTAAACAGTCATTGCAATGTGGATAGTAAGAAAATGTTGAACTTATTAAAGAATGCCTTCTGTTATTCATTTCAATTATTTTCAAAGTGTATATCAATACCATAATTTAATAAGTATACTTCAAACCACCTTCTCATTTCTGCCCTGCATTTAGCCAATATTCCTACAGATTTGATTCTGTTCCTGACATGAGTCTTCTTTTTTTCCAGATGGTTATGATAATTTTTTTTTTATTAAATCATAGCTGTGTACATTCATACAGTCATGGGGTACGGTTTGCTGTTTTTATATACAATTTGAAATATTTTCATCAAAGTGGTTAACATAGCCTTCATGTCATTTTGCTAGTTATTGTGTTAAGACTTTTATAGTCTACATTTAGAAAGATTCACGTGTACCCTTGTAAGATGAACCATAGGCGTGGTCCCACCAATCACCCTCCCTCCACCCATCCTCCCCCATCCCCTCCCCTCCCTCTCCCTCTGACATGAGTCTTTTAACTGTTCCTTTGCTTTTGCAATCTTCCTCACCTAGAATTTATTTTCTTTCCACAGTTAGATCTAAATTTTGCCTGTACTTCAACTTTTATTTAATTGGCTATCAGGGCCTTAAAGTCCTATCTAGTTATGTACAGAAGTAAGAGTTTCAGAATTTTGATTTTTTTACAAAAGTAATTGGTCACTGAAATCAAAGAAATGCCCACAAAGACCAGGAGACACGACTTTATACTGTCTAATTAACAATGACTAAGAATTCTGTTTGCAACAAGGATTGGAGAGACAGGTAGGCAAAGTAGGGTCTTTATATACTACCAGGAGACTGGTATAAAATTGTCCAATGGCTTGAGGAAACAATTTGGCATCATCTTGTAAAGTTAAACATGTCCTTCAACCCAAATCTTCCAGGAGAAATTTTACACGTTTCCCTGTTTTCAATAAATGTATTTATATTAAGTTTATTAAAAATTTTCATCAACCACATCTTATCTACTTAATTTTTTTTTTGATATTTTGTTTTTATTTTATTATTATTATTATTTTTTAGTTTTTTGGCCGGGGCTGGGTTTGAACTTGCCACCTCCGGTATATGGGGCTGGTGCCCTACTCCTTGAGACACAGGCACCGCCCCATCTACTTAATTTTTTACATCTTTGTCAATCAAAGCAATAGTGCAACAAAGTTCATTTTTTATTTTTGTTTTTTGTTTTTGTGTTGGCTCTTCAGGTGCATACCATGTTCATTGAATCACTGTTTATGATAATATTAAAAATAGGGAAACAACTCTTAACACTCAACCCAACCGACAGAAGTATGGATACAAAAGCTATAATATATCAACACAATGAAGGAACTTGGTTTTTATTCCTTTCCTGGCCATCCCTCCTCTCCTTGACATAGCATTTCAGCTACTAGTGAGTTTTGCTAATCCTATAGCAGTTCAACTACTAGTGAGTTTTACTACATCCTGTAGAAGTAGGCTACTGTGTTAGCCCATGGTCACTGCCAAGGCCCTCTGAAGGGGTTTCACTATATTTACTTGAATTAAATTGGATCCATGTGTAGTACATGCATTAGGAGTAATGATGATCCTTTTCTGAAGCACACACTGAAAAGAGTATTTAAATAAAATAGATGTTAATGAAGAAGTTAAGTCTCAGGAAAAAAATACAAATGCTGCTTCACAATTGCCTGAGCACCATTTCAGATTCACAAGACAGGGGTGAAAATTCAGGAATGCTCTGTGTTCAAGCAAGGATCGTTTTTGAATTAAGAACACCATAAAAAGTGTGCATTGAAAGCTCACTTTAGGTGCTCTGGTCTGCACGTGTCTTTGGGGAGACAGACTACGTATTCCAACGTGTGAGGCATCTCTGTGCTCCGTGTGCAATTAAAGTCACATGACAATTCCTGACATTTAGTGAGTCCCTATGTGTGTCAGTTTCTGGGTGACGTGCTTTCAGAGACTGTCTCAGTCACCCCAGAAACATTACATGATACGATAATCTCCTGTGTTAGAGGTAAGAAAACTGAGACTAAATTAAAAATGGCTCAAATGGGCATCACGTGTCAGATTCGCAAGATAAAGTTCTGGAGACTGTCTCACAATAATGTGAGGATACATAAAACTACTATATATTTATAATGGCTGAAATAGTAAATCCCATGTTATATGTTTTTTTAAACCTAATAAAAAATCAATGAAGGTCATACAAATAATAAGTCAGGCTTATGGTAGCAAACCTGGGCATTCAAATCTTGATTTTATTGCCTTTTTTCTTGAGGCTGCAAACAATCTCTAAGACTGCAATGAGAATAAATAAATGAAACATGTCTTTTTTTATTTTTTTATGAAACATGTCTTTTTTAAATTTTTTTGGCTGGGGCTGGGTTTGAACCCACCACCTCTGGTCTATGGGGCCAGTGCCCTAGTCCTTTGAGCCACAGGCGCCGCCCTAAACATGTCTATTTTTGAATGATGTAATTATTAAACCCTTGCAATATTGCATACCAAACTGAGAATAACAACTTCATAGCGACGCCTTCAACTTTTACAGCTAATAATTTTTAGCAATAAGTGATTCTTTCAGTTTTCAGCTATACGTCTTTGAGATAAAACTATCCATATATATAGTGCTGCAAAGAATTTAAGGAGAATCTATACTTGCAATATTATGATTTAAAAATTATCCCCCTTTGCCAAATGTTCTGAACCATGAAAGCACACTGTGAAAATATTTCTACACATTACAGTAAAGGCAAACTTCCACTTAGGAGGTTATTTTGGGATAGACTCAGCGAACAGGTGTCTTTGTCAGGGACGGGGGCTCCTTTTGAGATGGGGTAGGAGTTCTTTGCTATTTCTTTAGTGCAAATGGAGTTGAGCTCCTATGTTGAAAGACTTTAGATTTTGTTTTTCTATTTTATAAATTGATATTCCGAGACTTCAATTGTTTGATTTTTTTGGCTCCTAGACCCTAGTGTGTTTTTCTGCACTGGCCATGGACATAGTACATTTGATTTACATTTTATTAAGAAGGAAGGTTGAACAGCTTTACTTGGCTGAACTGATGGGTAATTTGTTTTATGTGGCAATTGGTGTTTCACAGAAATCTTGAAGATACTCTTCGCTGGCACAAAGAATATACAAGGGATCAAAATCTCTTTTTTCCATTTCTAGGGGATGAAAAAACATACTGCTTCATTGATGTAGCTGTCAAGGACCTCTTCGGACATAGGTTATAAGTATAGGGACTAAGGGAAAGCTTCCCCTTTGCCCTTCAAAGGTTTCTGAAAAATCAACTTGAAAAAAGCAGATTGCAGCAAAGACCTATACATTTATTTACCACGTACTTGGGAGCCTGCAGAATGAAGATCCCAGATGCTGGGGACATTTTCCATTTTGGCGTTCATGGTCCATAAAGTACGGACAGCAGTGTAGAAATACGACTGGACAAAAAGAAAGAAGGCAGGACCCTTCCTGGGGTGGGAATCTGATAACCTATAGTCAAACAAGAGAGCTCAGAAGGGACTGAGAGACAGGAGGGCAGGTGAAGATCAGAGAGCAGCTGTCACTTCTGAGCCTCCTCTGAAGCTTTCATTTAGGCCAGTGTTTTCCAACCTTTATGTCTCACAGCACACTTGAACCTGTAGTTAAACTTCCACAGCGCACGTAAACTATGTTGATGTAAAAAAAAAAAAAAAAAAAAGAGCAAAAAAGGGAATATACTTACTGTGCTTTGAACTTCTTTTGAAAATAATTGCTTTGAACTTTGAACTTCTTTTGAAAATAATGCTTTGAACTTCCTTTGAAAATAATTTGATTAACGATCTCTAAAAATTTTCACGGCACACCTAAGATCCTCTTGTGGCTCACCGGAGTGCTGTGGCACACCGGGTTGAAAATCAGTGATTCCCACTTTCATAGGAAAGATAAAATACAACTATAGTCCAGGATAGAGGAGGGAGAGGGAGGGGAGAAAGTGGGTGGAGGGAGGGTAATTGGTGGGACCTCACCCATGGTGTATATTGCAAGGATAGATGTCAAATCTATCATGAGTACGTACAAGGCTACATGCGAAACTTACTAAATGTAGCATATGAATGTCTTAACACAATAACTAGGAAAATGCCATGAAGGCTATGTTAACCAGTTTGAGGGAAATATTTCAAATTGTATATAAAACGAGCACATTGTACCCCATGACTGCATTAATATACACAGCTATGATTTAATCAAAAAAATAAAAATAGTGCGGTGCCTGTGGCTCAAAGGAGTAGGGTGCTGGCCCCATATGCCAAAGGTGGTGGGTTCAAACCCAGCCCTGGCCAAAAGTATTTTGAGTGTAAATGTCTTAACACAATAATTAAGTGAAGGTTATGTTAACCAGTTTGATGTAAGCATTCCAAATTGTATGCAAAATCAGCACATTGTACCCCATAAATGCGTTGAGGTATACAGTTAGGATTTAATTTAAAAAAATGATAGAGGGCATTGTTTTCTGATACCAGCACAAAGCCATTCAGGTGACGGACAACTAGATAGTAATAAAATATATAATTGCTCATGACTTCAGGTGGCATTGAATGACGATTTTCACCCTGAGACTGTATACCCCAGACTAAGATATAATATCTCAGTCCGTAAGTAGAATCTCAGATTGAAAATAAACCACGTACAACAAGCTTGATATTTGCCTTTGTCACAGAGGAAGAGGACCAATAGTTCAGACACCAATACAGGAGGAGGCAAACATTATTCCAAGTGAAATTAGAAGAATTTGGGATAACAGTTATTGCTGCAGAGAAATTCGAACTTAATTGAACTTCTGTATGATCCTAAATGGGATATCCAGCTAAAAGGAGAAATAGCTTTTAGATTTTGAGTGATTATTAGAGCACTAGGGCCCTAAAGGGCCCTGTCCTTTGAATTGGTGCCTTATCCATTATAAAAAGATCAACGTACTATCTCCTCCTGTGTCTGATAAAATTAAACAAAGTACAATAAAGCATTTTAAATGGAAAGAGTATTTATGTTTCTGGATGTGTTCTCAGTTTCTTGCACATGAGATATTTTTTTCTAGAGCTGAGTAACTCTGCGGGGAATAGATGCTGGGTTCTCTTACCCTGCACGATCTCTTTTTTCCCTTTTAAAAATATACTTTGTTGATTATTATAATTGAGGAAAACTAATCACCTCAAAGGCTACTTTATCTTTTTTTTTTTTTTTTAATTAAAAAGTCGGTAGCAGATCGTATCTGTATCCAGAGCAGCAGTTTCTACGTGAAAACATTTTAAGGCCTCTCTGCTTATTATCTTTCGCGTAGGTAAAACTGGCCCTTCTGTTGGTGCGGTTGTTTGAAATTATTGTTCTGAATTCTTTATATTTCAGCGAATCTTACAATTTATTGGTTAGTTTAAATATCATCTGGACAACCAATTTAACACTTCAAGGGCTAGGATACAAATGGTATACCACATAACCTGTGTCTTGACATTTTCCCTTCTCTAAAACGTTTCATCGGATTATATGATAGTGCCTCTTACTTGTTTCTATATTTAATGAATCTTAGACGTTTTTGCAGTTTTTTGCTCCTTTATTTTGTATAGTGCTCTTTTTTCCTTTTCGTGAATCCTAGAGGGAGCACGAGGATGCTCCTTCTAAGGATACCTTGTAAGCCTGTATACTAAGATGTTACATGAAACCAAATACCTATTCAGTATAAAGCTCTTCTCTGGTTGCTTTTGGAAGAGAGTGGGTAGCAAGTTAAAAAACCAGGTTGCCTGGATTCCAGGGACACGTGATCTGGCGGACTCTAGTTTAAAATGCAGTGTGAACTCCCCAGGCTGCTGAACAAGAAAACAGTTCAGAATCTGGAACAGGGAGGGCGAATTTTAACTGTAGTTAACAGGACGGTCTCTGAGCGGTAACTTGACTATACAGATGTGGAAAGTTGTCCCTTTTTTTTTTTTTTAACCCACTTTGCTGTTTGATGGGACTTATTAAGGTTGTGAAATGCTGCTTTTGTCTTTGATCTTTTCCTTCCCTCTGGGAAGAGGAAATGCTCCCTGAGCGTTGTTGTATGAGTGACTGAAGGACGGATTGAATAAATGAAATTGAAGCTTGCCACCAGAGGTGTCAGTGAGCAGGTGTGGGCAGGTCAGGCATGGGAGTCTAAGTGGCCGGCAAACTTGAGATCTCAGGTGAGTGTGAAGTGGGTTGCAGAGCAAGTGTGATAAGTAATATTACTTGTGGCAAAAAATTTCAGTCTGCATGTGGAGAAACTAAATTTGTGACAGTCAATTACTTACAGTTGGGTGAAAGTTTTTCAGTTGCCATCTAAAATTAACTTTGAAGCTGGGGGCAGTGACTCATGCCTGTAATTCTAGCACTCTGGGAGGCCGAGGCTGGTAGATTGTCTGAGCTCATAGGTTCAAGACCAGCCTGAACAAGTGTGAGACCCCATCTGCAAAAATAGCTGGGTGTTGTGGTGGGTGCCTGTGGTCCCAGCTACTCAGGAGGCTGAAGCAAGAGAATTGCTTGAGCCCGAGAGTTGGAGGTTGCTGTGAGCTATTATGCCATGGCACTCTACTGGGGGCAACAGAGTGATACTCTGTCTCAAAACATAAATGAATAAATAAAATAAAATAAAACTCACTTTGAAATAAAACTCACCCTCTCACTTATCCAGTTGAACTATGTCATTTATCGGTTTTCTTTGGCCACAGCAATTTAAATCACTGGATTCAATATTTTTTACTGGAAATCAATAAAAGTAAATAGCTTAGTCTTAACTAAGGTAATATCAAGATATTTAAATCATAGGTATGGTAAACTATGTATCATGGACTGAGAGTTTGTGTCCCCCTAAAATTTATATGGTGAAGTATTATCCTCTGATTTGATGGTATTAGCAGACAGGACCTCTGAAAAGGAATTAGGTCATGGGGGTGCAGCCCTCATGAATGAGATTAGTGCCCTTAAAAAGAGATTCTAGAGTTCTCTTGCTGTTACTCTTCCATGTGAAGATACAAGAAGTACCTTTTTGTAAGCAGTAAAGCACCCTCACCAGGACCCAACCATGCTGTCACCCAATTTCCAAACCTCACATCTCCAGAAGTCTGAAAAATGAATTTTTGTTGTTTCTAAACAATCCAGTTTATGGTTCTTTGTCATAGCAACCCAACAGACTGAGACGTTATAGTATGTGAGATTAGTTTTTTTGTGGACAATGAAACTTAGTACATTATTTCTCTAAACCTCTATTTGTCACCTTTTACTTGTTAAAGGACCAATCACCCTAAATAATGAGTCATTTTTTAAGGGTTAAAGAATCCTCAAGATCAATAGTACAAAAAATCTGCAGTTAAAATAACTGTAACCAAGCGAATCAGCATTAATTTCACAGTAATTTCCTTTAGGGTCTGTAATTAAGCAATGGCTAGTAGACATTTTTAAAATAATGTAAATGAAACCATTAAGTGTTTTTATTATAACTTCAAGATAGGATGAAGAGGAAAAATACTATAAAGTCAAAACAACAACAAAACAAACAAACAAACAAAAAACAGGCAGTGAAAAGAAGTCATTCAAGAAGGTTCCAGAATTTCTATCTTCTGGACTAACACTGTGCTTAGCATAATGGTAAATAGCGTGGCTTCTGATGGAGATGGACCTGCCCTGAGTAGCTGTGCCTCAGTTTCCTTAACTCTGAAATGAAGCTAATGTTAGTGTTTACCTCCCAGGATGTTGTGTGGACTCAGTGCCTTTATGCTTATGTTTAGAACAGTGCCTGATCCAGGATAAATGTTATGTAAGGGTAAGCCAGTAACAAAGATGTCACGTGGATGGGGCTCTCCAGAGATGATCCTGAGTTCTTACTGAGTTATTTATGGAAGCCCATGTAACCATACATCTATAACAAAAGGCCTGAAGTTTCTTAGACATCTTTCTGCCATCCTGGTCACAGCATGCCTAGAATATATAACTGAGCATGAAATGATTTTAAAATAATGCTTTAAAGGAGTCGGATTTATTATGCAAATTGGCTGCCACCTACTCTCACAACTTTTTTTTTCTTCCCTTTCATCATTATTTTCCCCATTTCAGTTACTTAAGCTTTTCCTGTGGTTTCATGGTTGCCTTGCTAATGTAGCATAAATGGTTAGGAAACGTTTATAAAATCTCCCTACTAAAAACTCTCCATATGGTATTTGATCCTTTTAGAGGTGAGGTGCTATAAAAGCCTAATAAATAATTAATAGATTATGGAGATAAGAGAAAAACCTAGATGACAATAAGGAGATCTGCATATAATTCGTTTGAGAGAACCAGGATTTTCCTAACTCTCATAAAAAATGCAATGCAATGCTAGACTAGGTTTGAGATTGCAAAGGCTGATGGCTTAATATATGTCCAAAGTTGGAAAGGGCAGGTCTGTGCTGGCATTAATATCTAAGAATCAACATACTTTGGAAACACAGAGTCATAAAGGAATATCTGTCCATGAGCCTTGAAGCTAAAGGATACACAGCAATTTTCTGAAAGCAATTTAAAAGTAGCTTGTAATGAAGAAAAGGATCAATTAAGTAAAACTTGAATGATATTTTTCCCAGTGACTGCATTGAAAAAATGTGGTGAGGTCTGGGGTAGGTACTGGCCTGAAGACTTGGCCATTAAAAAAAAATCCTTATTTATCTCTTCATGTCTCTTGAGTGCATTGATCAATGTGAACACTATCGGCAGGTTGTAAGTCGTTTGTTCACCATCTTACAGGGGCTAAGAAAATTTTTGCTCTTGGGAATTGACTGAAGGAGACATCCAGATATCACAGGTGTCTTGATTCAACACAAGCTTTGTTCAAAGTATAAGCTGAAAATTAATTGATTCTGTTCACACTAAAACTCTATAGTCATACAGTCAAAGCAGTTTGCCTCTTTCCTTCATAATGTCTTAATTGCCACCTACTTGATGTGACATATTTATATTTTGTCAGCTGAGTAAGTTACGAGAATCCCAGGTGACATTTGTTGGTTTCCACTTTTTACAACTGTTTTGCTCATCTTTCCTTTTTCCTAAAACTTTCATTTATTCATTTATAGATTCACTCATTCCTATCAATCTAATGAATTCAACAACAAATTGATTAAGCATCTACTAGGCACTAGGCATGAGGTACCACACCCTGCTGAGGATATAGCAGTAAGCAAAACAGATAAAATCTGAGCCCTAAATAAGCCTTCTTCCTGGAGATGGGAGATAGATGTTTATAAAAAATAACTTAAGTGTATAATATGTAATGTGTGGTGGTAAGTGCAATGGAAGCCAGAGAAGAGGGACAGGGAGGGTTCCAGAATATGAGTAAACTGCAGTTTCAAATGTGGTTTCCAGGGAGAGAACTTAGGAAGAAAGGCATCTTTAGGGAAGGAGCAAAGGGGAGCCATGGATGATCTAAGCAGGAGAGCATTTAAAGGCAATGGTGTGATTTTTGGTAGCCTGGCATGTTCAGCGAACTGAAGAGAGGTAAGTAAGCTGCAACCATGTGAAGGGGGAGGGAATTACTTCAGAAAGGGAATGGGGAATCAGAAAATGTAAGGATTGAGAGGCCATTGCTAGATCTTTAGCTTTTACCCAGAGAGGGAGGCTGTTGAAGGACTGAGCAGGTGCATAGCAAGATTTCTCTTAAGGTTAAAAGTGATGCCTCTGTCTGCTGTATTGAGAATAGACAGAATGGGGTAAAAACAATGACAGACAGATGGGGGCTACTGAAAGGATGGAAAGAAGCGATGACAGCAGCTGAGACTCAGGATGGGATGAGGATATAATTTGAGAATGAAATGAATGGGATTTACTGACAAATAAGAGGGGAGTAGCAGGTGGCATGATGCCTTTTGGCCTATGCAACGGAGAGGATGCGGGTACCGTTGACTGGCCAGAGCAGAGCACCAGCTAGAGCTGGACTCAGAGAGCAGATCACGCTTGAGATGCCTGCTGAACACTGAAATGGGGATATCAACCTGGATATATAGCTTTATATGAAAACAAGTTTTTTACACACAAAAAAGTTAAATGATGGTTGTCTGTCACAGAAAAAATGTGTCTACCTCCCATGGCTGCTTGTCCTTCTTTCAGAGTTGACTCTCTTGGGCAGTGGTCCTCAACCTTCCTAAGGCCACCATGTATTTTCATTGTTACAAAGGGGTCGCGGCCCACAGGTTGAGAGCTGCTGCTCTTTGGGGATTAGGGTTTTATCTCTCACTCAGTCCACGTTAATGGATCGACTCTTTTTCAAAAGTCTCATCTCAGACCCGTGTTCTTAGAAGTGTTATTCATGATGAGAGTCTCTCAAGAGGAGAATAGATAAACAAGACGTAGCAAATACATAAAATGGAATATTATTCAGCCTTAAAAAGGAAGGAGACTCTGACACATGTTTCAATATGAGTGAACTCTGAGGACATTGGCTAAGTGATCAAAGCCTGCTACAGAGACAGGAATACCGTGTAATTCCACTTATGTGAGGTATATAGAGTTATTAAATTCATAGAGACAGACATTTTAATTGAGTTTCAGTTTTTCACTGTGAAAAGAACTCCCAGATGGATGATGCAATAACATGAATGTACTGAAGACTAAACTATATATTCAAAATAGAAAAAATGTTCATTTTTATGTGTATGTATTTAAAATAGCTGTCTGCTTTAAATTGCACACAAACTTTATATCTACCCTGTGTGTGTATATATCTATTACACAGTATCACAGTGCTATCACCTAATCACAGACTGATGCTAAGCGTCCCTAGGCTCAGAGTTCACATAAATCTCTAGGGTCTTTCTCCCTTCTAGATCTTTCTTCATCATTCTTGGTTTCTCCATACTCAGAAACCTCATCTTTCATCTCTAAAGTTGTCCTCGGGAAATTCTAAATTGTCTTACTTTTGTTTTGTAGACCCCACCCTTAGGGCTTTACTATTTATGTTCCTAGAACCCACCATGGCGCTTTCCAAATGAACCATGAGCTCTCAATGGATTCTGGGTTCCAAATGAATTTCTGAATGACAAGAAAGGTGACCCTTCCTTAGAATTCTGATGGGCTTCAGTAGGTTCTAGCCCAAAATATTTCTTTTCTTCATACTACTTGTGAAAACTATTAAATCATAGTAGGTACCTCATAGATTAGAAATTGAGGGAGCCTTTTTAGCTCAACTACATATCAAAAGTTAGAGCTGTAATTTTGTATTTATTGCTGTAGGTATATAAGAAATGCACAAAAATATTAGCTATGGGGAGAGCGGCCTTGAGACCTCAGATGGCACAAGCGATTAGCAAAAAGGGAATGATATGGGTAGAGGTTTTGGCCTTTAGAATCTGGGAGAAAGGGGGACACATGATGAACAGAAAGAGAAACCTGCCCGGGGGGTAACACGGAGGTGGGACAGGATGCCCCGGTGAGTGAGAACTCCATAGTTTCACTCCATTGTTGTTGTCATTTATTTATTTATTTATTTGCCATAAAGTAGAAAAATTAGGTGAAGAGTTGGAGAAGAAATAAGAGGCATGGAAAGAGGAGGAGTTAGTGGCAGGAATTAGGAATGACATGGTTTGTGTTTGCCAAAGCCAAGTGGGGACTGAGCAGCTGGTGTATAATGTAGACAAACAAGGGAACCTGAATCTATCAACGGCCACCAAAAGCCGGGACAGGTTTGCTCGCTCCTGGGCTATAACAGGCCTGGAACGGAGGTTGGGAGGGCAGTAGGCTCTGAGAAGCAACAAGGCCACAAAATCTCTGCGTGCCCTTTGTGGGGTAAATAGGTATTTTGCTCCATTTGTAGATTGTTTTCTACAAAGCGTGGAGAGGTGGATTGAATGGCATATTCTAGACGGCGCCTCCTTCTTTAGCAAGGTTCTGCAAAACCTTTTGAAAGGTTTCGTTTATACCGAGAGTGTGTGTGAGTGTGTATGTGTGTGTGCAGGTGTGTCTGTGTGTTGTTTGGAGCAAGAAGAGACAAGAAGCCTTCATTTGCTCTCGGATTGTAAACCTTGTGAACTCAGGAAATCCGTCTGGGCAGTAGCCTCCTGGGCCCAAGTATTATAAGTGATGAAAGCCTTCTTAGAAAAAGCAAAGAAAAATCTAAACGAAAACTGGGCTGCTCTTAGGAGGAAAAAAAATTCACATGGTGAGCCGAGGGAAAAATATTCATGGGCAAGTGCAAAATCTATATAAGATGAGGTTTGAATTGACAGCCCTGTTCAAGTTTTTCCTCTGCTTCTATATCCTCTCCAGGGCTCAGGACAGGAATAGATAGACAGGGGACGCTCACCTAAATTGTAGGTTCTCTGCTTATTTTTTTAAGTGAAGGATTCTCCTAGAAGAGAACACATTGGAGAGGTGCTTTTCATAAATTAGTATGAACTGCAAAGGCAAAGATCTAGGAGGAGATGCCTGTCACTAAGGTAGGGACATTTTCAAGAGAATAGTTTTGTCATTGCAGGTGGGGAAAATGATAGAAAGTGGGTGAGAAACAGCCAACCGTGACCCTGAAGAGCTCCGTAGCTTTTGAGGTGTGTTCTTTCCACGTGCATCTATAGCAGGACTAATTTCACTACACAGATAAAATGAGTCTGCTCCGCGCCCAGCTTTCTGAGTTCTCTTTTGACGGGTCACAGGCCATCAAATTACTTTCACAGGTGACGATGGAACACCCCCTAGGCAGAAATAAGGCCTCGGTCTCTCAGGGCTTCTCCAGTTTGCCTTTTACAACATAAGCCATTTTTTTTTTTTTTTTTTTTTTTGAGACAGAGCCTCAAGCTGTCCCCCTGGGTAGAGTGCCGTGGCATTACAGCTCACAGCAACCTCCAACTCCTGGGCTCAAGCAAGTCTCCTGCCTCAGCCTCCCAAGTAGCTGGGACC